>CABHPP010112551.1:0-34109 GCA_902168425.1 Peromyscus attwateri | reverse complement strand
AGGAAGCTTCAGTGTCCTTCTATGCACAAGGGCAAGTGTGATAACCTTATCTGTGTACTTGGTGCCTTGTACATTCCCAAAGCATGCATTTCTTTTCTTCCTCAGTATTGCTTCGGGGTCTGCATTTCTGTGTCTTTAGGAAACACTGAGCATGGAAAGGATATAAGCAGGAAAAGGGAATAGCTAAAGGTGGTTCAGGGCTAGGGAGGCAGGGACAAGTTGAAAAGTCTCATCTGAAACCACACATGGTGTCCACTTTCCCTCAGACTGATGAACCATTAATGAGGAAAAACTCTCCGTCCCTCCCTCCCCCGTGGGAGTATTGGAACACCCTTCTCTCCAGCTAGTCTCCATCTCCACTCAGCATCACCCTGTCTTAGACTCTTGATATTGCCAGCTGTCAGTGAGGGCTGGGTCAGAACTGTCTGCACCTACTGTCCAGCTGTGAAGGTGCCTGTGAGATTCACATAGGTTCCACCTAGAGTTTGAAGAGGGAGAACATCCATCCGCATATAGTCCACTTCTCTAAAGGAATCACTAAGTAACCCAGTTTTCAGTGGCTCTAAAAACCATGTGGGTGAAAGATCACTTCTATATATGGCCAGAGAATAGCCCAGTCGCAGGGATAGCTTCCTGGTGGACGTGCTCCAGTTTTTTCCAGACCGGCAGACTCCAGAGACTTCCAGGCTGGACATTGGTTTCTGTGGTGTGCATATAATGAGATTCAGCAATGGAAAATTTGGCTCTCAGCGTGACTGCCTTTACTTTCTTTATACCCCCTCATTGCCACACAGGCACACTCTTGCCTCTGCTCCCTTGGAATGCTGCAGCTAAAAGCAAAGAATGACGCTCCCGCAGCTGTGGCCCTGATAAAAATAGAAAGTTTGTTTATTTTTATGTACATAAAAACTTTTTCCTGCTGCTGCTGCTGCTGCTGCTGCTGCTGCTGCTGCTGCTGTTGTTATAAGTGGGACTCCCAGGCAGGAAGAGGATAGACTGACACACTGGTCACTTGCCAAATGGATTCTAGTGTGTGTGTGTGTGTGTGTGTGTGTGTGTGTGTGTGTGTCTATGTCTGTGTATCAAATCTAGCCTACTATGGACCCAAGTACTAAGTAACTTATTTTCCTTTTTGAGCTCCTTGGTCAGTGGGCATCTGGTCTCCAGATCTTGGGGGGCGGGAGTTCCTTGGTTTGAGGGCAATCTGCCTGAATGTACTTCCTTTTTAGGCATGGCTATCTCTTTCGTCATGGCCTGCCCATAGCAGAGGTGCGGCTAGAGGAAAGAGCCCTGAACTAAAAGGCAAGAACCTTGTTCTTCTTGGGATTCTGCTACTTTGCTACTGACAAGTGACCCCGTACAAACCATAACCCCTCTGAAGCTCAGTTTCATTGTTTACACAATGATGTAACGGTAGATGCCTAAGACTCTAATGAATGAATGAGAATGAGACAACTCTGAGAATTTCAAGTTGTCTGCAAATGAATTTTAAGTTCAAGTTCCCCAAACACTTCCAGGAAATAGAGATTTCCTTTTATTTATAGGGCTTTATAGAGTATCTTCCCCCAAAGCGTGATGGATGGAGTCTACATGGGAGTGTATCTTCTGATTACATTTACTTTAAGATGTGCAAAACAAGAGTTTGTATTGAAATACCTAGAAGATGGTGTTTTAGGGTTTCTATTGCTGTGATGAAACACCATAATAATAATAATAATAATAATAACCCAAAAAAACTTGGGAAGTAAAGGGTGTATTTGGCTTACATATCCTTTCTGATAGTTTGATGTGGTCTCCGGAGGAAGGGTTTTATTGTGTGTCTTACCACTCTCTCAGAGTATTGAGCCATTATGAATAACTGCTTGTTCCAGCTGGAAGGGATCTCCACTTGCTTAGCCATCTAGAACACTGAGCACATACCACACACACAGTGACTGACACATGTTTTCCCAAGAGGGTTCTGGATGGTGGTCTCTTCGAAGATTCTGGCTGAGAACGGGGCAATGCTAGATACCTTTGCTCACTTCAAGCCACTGTAACTGTTTTTGCTCATCTTATTATTTATTATTTATTTATTTTGGTGAAGAACTGTCATATATTTGGGGCTGGGTCTGACACATGGCTTGCATGAGGCACCAGGATCGATAAGGTTTTGATCATAGAATTTATTTAAAGGAAGACTCCTCATTTGTTTCCCTTATTTAAAATGTATGGGATCTGATTTTTAGGCGGATCCTTTCTTCCCCCTTAGTTGTCCTATTTCCTTTACCAACTTGGTATTTGTTGCACGAATCCTAAATGGTCTTATAATAAAAACCCGGAGCCATATATTGGGGTAAATGCTGAAAGATCAGAGAGACAAAGGAACAAGCCACAGCCACTTCTTACCTCGCCAACTCTACGAATCCTCAGACTGAATGCCTCTGAGTCCTCAGCTGAAAGGGCCCGAGTTCCTGTCTTCTCACATCTTATATGCCTTTCTCTGTCCAGCCATTTCACTTCCTATCTCAACCTTCCTAGTGCTGGGATTAATGGAGTGTGTGCTTCCCAAATACTGGGGTTAAAGGTGTGTGCCACCACAGCCTGACTCTGTTTCTCTCCTAGGCTGGATCAATCTCATGAAGCCCAGTGTGGCCTTGAACTCACAGAGATCCAGACAGATCTCTGCCTCTCACGTGCTAGGATTAAAGGTGTGTGCCACCACTGCCTGACCTCTATGTTTAACTCTGTGGCTGGCTCTGTCCTCTGATCTTCAGGCAAGATTTATTTCTTAGATTACAAATATCACCACAGGTATTTTCTTAAGTTATAAATGTCCACAACATACTAGGTATCTGTGACCTTATTGTACTAGGAAATTACAGATACTTACTTCTGAGACAGAACAGAAAGGGCTCTGGCCCCACCACCAAAGCTTCCATCTCTGGCATAGGCCATTTTTACAAGACCTGTCTGCAGCAAAACAGGTCCAGAAAGTGTAAGATTCCCACAAAGAAGTCAAAGAGCCTTTCCTGCAACCATCGTATGTGCAGAAAAGCCTGGCTTACTCTGACCACCACAGGACCTTCCTGGGATGCTGGAAATAAGACCCCTGTCACCTCTCCACAAGCCAAGTGCAAACAGACTCAATGTGCATGAGCGAATCATTGCACCAAATACAGGCCTCCATGCAGAGAGTAAAGATCAGATGAGAGGTACCCCCAAATCCTGGACTATCCATGTGCTTATCCATGTCTTTCTGTGCTCAAATTTAAGTGCACCAAAACTTTTTTGATTGGTATGGCTTGGCTCTTCATGAATTCTGTCTTAGTTTAAGCAAAATTAATCCTGGGATGATTGACAACATCATTGGTGACCCAGATGAGACCCTCTGTTTAGAAGGCCTCAAAGGGCTGAGAGCAGTGGTGATTGGCACAGACCTGCCTTGTTATCACCAAGTGGCGATTTGAACCTCTGCTTCGGTGTCACCACAACTGTCAGCTTCTGCTCTGGCCATTTCCTGCTGTGCGGTTCTTCCCACAATGCTCTCTTCTGCTTCCCCTACCTTTCATTCTGTAGTCAGTTTTTATCCCTTTCATTTTTATTTAACATTGCTCACCATTTGAAAGTCATTTCACTTTATTTCAAGTGTGTGAGTGTTTTGCCTGTGTGTATGTATGTATGTATGTATGTATACCATGTATCTGCCTGGTGCACAGGGAGATTGGAAGAGGGAGTTGGATCCCCCGGAACTGGAGTTACTGATGGTTGTGAACCTCCATGTCAGTGCTGAAGACTGAACCTGGACCTTCTGCAAGAGCAACAAGTGTTTTAGACCGCTGAGCCATCTCTCTAGCCCTTTGCTCACCATTTTGATTCTGATGGTAATCTGTGTTGCGCCTTAGACATCTGTAGCAGGGACAGAGTGAGGCTGTGATAGGCCTGGCTTGGAGAGCCCTATGTTCTAGACTGCCAAGCAGGTTGTGGTCTCCCCGCTAGTCTCTGTTTGGGTTTTGGAAGTTTTCTATGTGGTGTATTCCTTTTCTGTGATTGTCTTCCTTCAGTTCTTCCGCTTGTCATTTTCGTGTGCTTCCTGGCCAGTCACAGCCTTTTCCGGTCACCTTAGTGTTGTCTCTGTGTAGACTGTATCCAACACCCTGGGAAGTATCCCTTAATGACCCCAGGATTTCTATCTGCCTTTTTTTTAAATTGCCCTATAAAGCACCTTCTCTTGCTTTTCAGCTATGATGAATCATGTGATCTTGAATTTAGTAGACTATGAACTTGGCATAAATTTGAGATTATTAAAAATTTCTTAAAAGTTTGAGGATACTACAAATATCCTGGTGAGAAATGTCTCCTCCTTCCCTTCTCTGCCCTTGATTGCTAATCTTTACCAGTATCTCTACTCCTGGGCCTTATGGGACCAGGCATGGTTATATACCCAACTAGGAGTCTTCCCATAAGCTTTATACCTATTACCCAGATCTCAAATTGTCAGTCACTACCTCTCTAGACATGAAGATTACTCCTAGTAGACTAAAAGATCCTCCAGTAGGGTATCTGATTGCTAATTGGTACCAGTTTAAGCTTGATGGTCTCAAGGGAAAAAAAATACTGATTTTCCTTTTACAATATTACTTTGCCTAAAGATAGGCTGGAATATAAAGAGTATTGGTCAGAAAACTGGTCCCTAAAATCTGTTTAATGTCACTTTCCAACCCAACTTGATCTGGAAGAATGAGAGTTGAGAAGAAAGCCTCCATTTCCATGAAGTTATATCAGGACCCCGGGCTGATGGACTTCTGCTGAGCTGGTGTGTCAACGACCAGCTCTGAACCCAAGCACAGCACGGTCCTTGGAGAGAGAAAAGTCATCACTGTCACATAGCAGAGCTTCAGGCACAGGAAAGCAGATACCGGATACTGGAGACGCCTTTTGTGTCTTCATCAGATTTGCTGGCCCTTTCTCCAGTGTTGACTGCACAGGTGTCGATGGGTAACCTAAGGTCAGAAAATTTGCCTGTCTCCTTAGTTTTGAAATTGAGCTCACCACCACTACTCATTCCTATAGGTTGCGAAATGGCCCGTGCTTCTATTAGGAAGAGGTGTCCTTAGCAAACTGGGTCCTCAGTTCTCTTAAAAGAAGAACACACATAGGTCTTCATAAAGCCAGACCAAGAGACTCATTTGTTAGCTCTCCTTTGGTGTTTGTGGATACCTTCACAGGGTGGGGTTAAAGCAGGTGACTAAGGTCTCTAAGTAACTTTTTGTTTGTTTGTTTTTTTTTCGAGACAGGGTTTCTGTGTGTAGCTTTGGAGCCTGTCCTGGAACTCACTCTGTAGACCAGGCTGGCCTCAAACTCACAGAGATCCGCCTGCCTCTGCCTCCCAAGTGTTGGGATTAAAGGCGTGCACCACCACCGCCCGGCTGTAAGTGGCTTTTACAAGAGATGATTCCTAAGTTTGGATGTCTTAGATCTCTCCAGAGTGACAATGGGCCATCTTTCATAACTAAAGTCACTCAGGGGTTGGCATTTAGCTTAGGAATTGAGTATTTACTACATGCTAAGAGAAAGACTAATAAGAAGGGGGAAGAAAGACAGAGAGTGCAGTTCTTTTACATGTGCAATCCGATTCAAATATTTATTTTGAAGCAGGAATAAGACTATCTAAGAGGACAAGATCAGAGTGAGAGGAGAGAGGGGACAGGTAGGGTGATAGTGAGTCAATGAACACGGGCAAAGCACAATGACATACATGTATGAAAATGTCATAAGCCCATTATTTTGTATGCTTACTAAAAATTAATTTTAAAAAGTGGAACAAAAAGAATTTTGGCACCCAGAGCCTTTAAGAGAATTTCAAAGGGCAAGCCAAAATATCAAGGATGTTTGACTAAACTGTCAGGATATTCAAGAGTTCTTGGTTCAAATATTTCTCAGATTTCTCCATATTATAACAGCATCTACAGTGGGATTAAAATTAACCCCTTTGAGATAATGTATGGCAGGCCATTTGTCGCTCGTGATCTCTTAACAGATGATGCCAGGGGGTACTAAAATGCATAATTAGTCTGAACCAAGTACAAAAAGCAATACAAGAATATGGGAGCAAGCTACTCCTAGAAAGTAAATGTCAATATCCTCGTACTACATGCCTAGATCAGGTCTTGGGGCTCTGTGCATGGAAATGCCTCCCCAGGTCTGCCCCCAGGCTTTGACTTCATCTAAGAGTGTCAGCCCAATAGCACTACTTGGCTTTCAGCCTCCTTCCTACTCACTGGGTCAAAACCCAGCAGCCCAAACCAGCATTCACTATGGATGATGGAGGAGAGGATTAAGTGGAGATGCAGCTGCCTCCGATGCCCTGCGGATTCCAGGGTGAGCACAGCATCTAAAGATTCATTGCTAAGAGGAAGGTCGTCTATCTCCACTGTCTGCCCAGCCTTTATTTGAGTAAAGTCTCTGAGTAAAAGGTTCAGTTCCTCAACTATCCATTGGCTTGTGTACTCCTGGGATGTCTGTATCTTTGTGGCCACTCATTAACCTTATTACTCTATGAAAAGAACTCCAGTTTGTGTTTTTTATTCCCTACCAAGTATTAGCTTACCACTACATAAATAGCACAATTTCAGGAAAAATGCATTACTAATGTGCTAGGATCTAGGGAACAGGTGTCACTTGTCCTGTGATAGGATCTAAGAGGGTAACTGGGTTAATTCTAGCAGGAGTGGGGTACATTTGCTGAAGGACGTTGCTGGAGTAGCTTCATGTACTATTACTCAGCCACTCTAAGAACCTTAGTCTATAAGCTATCTGGCCCAGAAACTGGAGAAACCATCACTTTGAGTTACTAGCTGTGTTTGCCATGTGCTTGATAACCCTCTAGCATTAGACTTCCTCCTGTCTGCACAGGGAAGCGCCCTTGTACTCATTAATATGACCCACTACACTTAGATAAACCACATAGGATGAAGGGAAGTAAGCAAATGGCTATGTACTTTTGGACAACACAACCCTATAGATACTTCCATGTGGGATACAATAAGGTTTTCCCTCCCTCTTTATCATGACTTCTTACTTTCTTGGTTCCATTTGTAATTATACTGTTAATAATGTTTTGTTGTTGAATTTTTAGCATTTTGATAATGTCTGTGTCTTCAAGGCTATACTAGTTCCAAACTAAATGAAAGGTTACACAATGCTTCCAACCAGTATCTTCAGGGGAGAAAGTGGGCCCATATAAGTCCCTAGGGAAGTCAATGAGATTTTATTTTCAGATGTCTCCAAGAAACCATGAAGTCAATGTTCCTGATCAGCAGGACTCAGTTTCAAAACATGTAGACTCTTATCCATGATTCCTTGAAATTAAGCCCTTTAAATATCATCTGGGGTATGAGACATGGTAGAGAGGGCCTTGCACCCCTGACAAAGTTTGCTTCCCTGATATAAACTGCTTTTACAGGATGTGTCCACAGGTAACCAGGCCCAGGAACTAGTAGCTTCTTCCAATGCTTACAAAGAGACTTTCCCACAAGAGTCATATGCACACAATGCCTAATTCAACCACGAGATGACTTCCCAGGGGTGTTGGTAATGAGCCCTCTGTCATCTTTCTGTGACCCAAATACAAACAGGCTCAATGCAATGAGAGACTTGATGCTGAGGACAAAGATCAGATGATGTGTGTGCAAGTAGTCCTGAACTGTGTGTGGCAACCACTACCGTGCCTGTGTAGGGATGACTTCCAGACTATTACACACCGTGTCTGACACCTCAGAGTGCCAAACAGAGAGCCATTATCCCTGCATGTCCCTCCTGTGCTCAAGCTTAAGTTCCAGGAAAACCTTGTGTGGTCAGTGATGCTTGCATCTTTCTAAACTTCTCTCTTGCATTGAGCAAAAAGCCACAGGCTGATTGATAACACTTTGAGGCACATCTCAGTTGTTGCAGACATTCTGAATATCAGTTGTTCTCATCATAATTTCTGAATAACAGAATTTAGTAGTCTTGCCACTAGGCTTACTTAATTCAAGATGGCTCAAATGTCATGCTATCACATATTTGTTGTTAAAAAAAACCAGTTATATTTCAGTATAGTTTTTTCCCCTGTATCTTTTATTTTATACAATAAAAAATTCTTTTCTGACATTACTAGCTCACTGAAGGGCTTTTCTGTATGGAAGGTTAGGGCCTTGACCTGAGAAATATTAACTAGGTTGCAATGGAATTGACTGCATAATTTTCAGAGGTCAAACAAAATGAAAGTGCAAGGTCTTCTGTTCAAAGAGTCTCAGGAATTGCAAAATGGCAGCAGCAGAGCATTAAAACACGTAGAGAGCCCTGCTGAACCTGGGGCCTTGTGTGGCTGAACTGAGAGCACGCAGTGAAGCTGGTCCTGCTTCATAGAATTTCCAGGAGCTCAAAAGGCCTGGCCCAGTGGCTGTCCAATATTCAGATTGCACTGAAGAACTGGCCCGGTGAATGCCCATGCTGCTCCTGCTGGGCACAGATGCCTCAACGTGTCCCTGTGCCACACTGACAGCAAATGCTGGACACCTCCCTTGAAGCTGCTTCCACAGGCACATTCAGTAGACTTCACAGAGCCATCCCCAGGGTCAGAATGAGTTCTGTGCAGCTGTGATCTTTTGAACCATTAGTTTCCAATCTAAACTTATGGGTTGCGTGCTTTTGATTGATGAAGCCTGGTTCACAGCCAACCTGGCAACTGCTTCCATTATTGCCAGCTTGTATTGATGGAAATCAGCTCGGCCTCACCAGGAGAGGGAGTCCACACACACATGAAAGAGACTCAGCTACTAAGTATCCTAGATGTATGAGAAATATCTTTGATGGATACCACCATCTGAAGAGTCCTCAGGCCGCTTTTGAAGAATATGTGGCTCCCTTTAGGTCAACAGGGACATTTGAGAGCACACTTTCTGTATGTGTGGAAATATTTTTAATTTCTAGGATGTTTGGATGATTTCTAAGAACACTGAGGATACTTAGAAAAGAGATTAAGAAAATTTACAACCCGTGGAAGCAGGGCATTGAGACTTGATTTTTCTTTTTCCTTTCCCAAATCTCTATTCACAAGACCAGGCAGAACCAAGAAGAACGAATGAGCTCTACGTTGTCACAAAATGACAGGTCTAATTACTACAACTGTTTTCTTGAAGCGAAGAATGTCAAGTTAATGTTCATGTTGGCAGTTTTGGCCGGCCAAAGGGAGCAAGGTTTGCTCTAGAAATGAGTAGTTCTGTTCTGTAGGGCGCTGCGGAGCAGAGGCTGGGCCTCTATACTCTGCTGGTGGTCCCAAGTTCCCCTGCACTTCAAAGTACTTGCAAAGAAAATCAGCCAGCATGGCACATCCTTCTCTCTCCCACAGTGGAGGGTAGGCAGTCCTTTAGAATGGGGTGCAAGGGTTGAGCTGCCAGTGGGTGGCTGGGCAGAGTACAAGCTATCTTTTAAAAGTGGCATGGAGAGGCTAGTGCTCACTGTCTAGGGGCTCAGTCACCCAACAGTTTCTGGAAAGCTGGAAACACAGGGAAGCTACCTGAAGAAGTCAGCAGAACACATGCTGTCTTCTGTAAAAGCTCCCAGTGGAGTCTTCTCAAAGGGGCTGATTGAGCCGCCTGTGGGGAGGAAACTACGACCTACCAGATGGGACCCTAAGACTGTCTCTTCTTCTTCACAGGAATGCTCAAGAGAGGCATCTTAATTCTCGTCTTGTAGAATAGAGAGTGCAATTCCCAGTTCTAACTTTCTCAGCATATAATGCAATGGGAGAGGAGCTGGCCACCACCTTTTACTCAACTTCTCTCTCCTGGAAAGCTGGGAATAGTTGTTTTATCATGCTCTTTTTACTGAGGAGAGAAAAATAACAGTCACCCTCACCTGCCAAACAAAACCCCCTTCACCAACAGAAAAGCCCCACAAGAACTGTGACACATTATATATATATTTTTTTAAATCTGTAAATCTTCTAGATTTACAGAACAGCCACAAATGTAAGTAAAGAGATTCAGTGTACCCTTAATTCAGCTTCCCCAAACATCTGCAGTCAAGATAACCAATGTCACACTTGTCAACACTAACAGTATTGGTGTGTAACACCACTAATAAAACTAGGCTTTTTATTCTTGGGCTGGCAAGGTGGCTCAGCAGATAACGGTGCATGCCACCAGATCTGACAAACCCAAGTTTCAGAGGGTGAGTCCATGGGGGGCATGGGCTCACCCTCTGAATCTTGATTCTTAAAACTCACATGGTGGGGAGAAAAACTGACCTCCTCAAGTTGTCTTCGGACCCTACAGTGCACCATATTGTAGTATGTGCATGCCTCCCCCTGACCACAGAGACACAATGAATAAATACAAAGGTAACTAAAAAACCCCTATGAATTTTTTTTTTTTAACCAGTATACCTACTAATGTCCTTTCTCCCTTGTTTGTCTTAGATCTAGTTAAGGATGCCACATTGCTCTGGGGGAAACATCGAATTCTAGGAGAGTTTTAAGAGAGCCAATGGAGGGTTCGAGGCAGGATTTAAAAAAGGCTTATTTAGAATTTTTTCTTGCCTTTCTTAGCAAGATGCATTCAACCTTAAGTGCTCTGTGAATTCTTGTGGCCTCAATGAACTCTTAGCCAGTTTGAAGGAATGTTAATGCCAGGCAAAGCTGAAAATGCTTTGAAGATTTATGAGTAAAGATATCGCAAAAACATAGAGTGTTATGGTTTTGGATTGTAACATGTACTATTCAGGTATATTCCTCAGTCCAAATTCCATGTTCAAAAAACAGAATACTTTGCACAGACAGAACCTCACACACTTTTGTAAAACCACTTATATTTGGGCTTAGAGATTGGCTTTGAGATGAAAGTATGGTGGTTTGAATGAGACTGACCCCCATAGACTCAGATAGTAGAATGTCTGGTCCCCTGTGGAACTGTTTGGGATGGATAAGGAGGTGTGTCATTTTGGGTGGGCTTTGAGGTTTCAAAATCTCATGCAATTCCTAGTTTCTCCCTCTCTTTCTTTCCCCCTTGTGGTTGTTATCTCAACATGTAAGCTCTCAGCTACTGCTCTAGGGCCATATCTGCCTGCCTACTGCCAAACTCCTGGCCATGGTGGGCATGGACTCACCCTCTGAAACTTGAAGCCCCAGTAAATTCTTCCTTCTCTAAGTTGCCTTAGTCACGGTGCCTCTTAACAACAATAGAAAAGTAACTAAAACAGGATGACAAAAGACAATGAAAAGTGAGGTGTTAGGTGAGTCAACTAGGCAGTTTGGTCTCCCCGAGTTACTGGGTTCAGTGTATACAACACGGGACTTCTCTGGGCCATGTTCCAAGGTGTGGGTGTCTAGCTGTAGCTGCCTGGGATTCTGCCTTTCTATTGGGCATCCTTGTTAATAGAGTTTGTTTTCTCTTCAAACAGAATTAGAAATGGATTTATTATTAGGAATTCTTGTGCCTATGACAATTCCCTTTGGAAGTCTACTGACCTGGGCTCCTGTGGGAATCTGTAACATTTCAGGAGCCAGGATTCTAGGATTCTTTCTGGTGGTTCTGTGCAAAGGAGCTCTCCCAGGATAATTCTAGCAAGCTTTCTTTAAAGAGGATGATTGGAAAAAGTCCAGCATATTTAACATGTTTGGCTGATCACTTTGGTCTGCATGCCCAACCTTTGTTTACTTTAGTACAAAACTACAGGACTATTATAGAATCAGACACACAAATCTATCCCCAACCCTTATAGTCCACCTAACCATTGGTGCTTACTTTTAGAATTGCTAATATTTATTGAGCACTTACTATATGCGAGGCAGTCTGCTCTCTTGTATGTTTTTGTTTTATGTAATGCCTCATAGTTTTAGATACCTCTATGCACTGCCTAGTTTTGTGTGTCAACCTGACATAAGCTAGAGTCATCAGAAAGGAAGGAGCCTCCTTAGTTGAGGAAAGGCCTTCATGAGACCCAGCTGTAAGGCATTTTCTCAATTAGTGATCAATGGGGGAGGGCCCAGCCCATGATGGGTGGTGCTATCCCTGGGCTGCTGGTCCTGGGTTCTATAAGAAAGTAGGCTGAGCAGGTCATGAGGAGCAAGCCAGTAAACAGTATCCCTCCATGACCTCTATATCAGCTCCTGCCTCCAGGATCCTGCCCTGTTTGAGTTCCTGTCCTGACTTCCTTCAGTGATGAACAGCAATATGGAAGTGTAAGTCAAAGAAATCCTTTTGTCCCCCAACTTGCTTTTTGGTCATGGTGTTTTGTTGCAGCAATAGAAACACCCTATTACATTCATAATGTCAATGAAGCAAATTACATTTACAACTCTATTTCATTCACAGTCACATGGTTAGGAAACAGTGAAGCCAGAAATCAAACTCAAAGGCATCTGTCTTCAAATGCAGTAGTATTCTTTTCGCTACTAAGCCAGGATATATAGGTGGTTAATAAATATACATATATTTTCCCAGGTAAGAATTCCCTATACCCCTTTAGGCAAATATAACTCTAGTTTCAGAAACCAATGATCTATATCATTTATTGAAAATTTTTACATTAAAACTCTGTGCTTGATACAGAAGGGGATGGAGAGAAATAAAAGAAAATCAGAGTGCTGGAATGGAAAGAGCTCATGAGACCTGGAAAAACATTCTAGACCCATCTCCTCAATTTGGCCACATTGTATGACCTCTTTGGGCATCAAATGACTTATTTGTAAAGTGAGCAGGTGTGATTAGCTGAGCTCAAAGGCTTCTGCTAGTTCTTTGATTCATGATCCAAAGTTTTGTGTCAGAGATGGCACAGGATAAATGCCAGATGTCCTCTCTACCCTCTAGGATCATGAAACAAAACTTTCAAACACGTGAAGCAACAGGGAATGGTGGAATGGTAAATTGTCTACTGTGGGCTATGGGCAATCTGCAGGCAAGTACCTACTTGAACTTCTACACACTTGCCAGTTTTAAAGATAAAGACATATGTTACAATTTCTTTCATTAACAATTGTACAAATTAGTTGGAGAAACAGGACACAGAGGATTGGAACAATGACTAATATAAGATACTAGATAACGAAGGACTAGAGTGTATGGTGGTCTTTCTGTGGGTATGGTAAAAATGTTAGCAGCTGCTGGGCATGATGGGGCACATCTATAATTCCAGCACTCTGGAGGTGGAGGCAGGAGGATCAGGTGCTGAAGACCAGTCTGGGTTGTATGAGGCTCTTCCAAAAAACAAACAAAAAATTAGCACCTAATGTAATTACTGAGTCCCTCAGAAATCAAAATAAGTAACTCCTTGCCTTTATTTATTTGTTTATTTATTTTTTTCATTTCTAGCGGTAGGAATTGAACTTGGGGGCTTTGCTCAGACTAGCTGATTTTTCTAAGATTGAGCTATATCCCCAGACCGTGTGCAATATATTTAAAAATCAGAATTAGTGGGGCTGGATAGATGGCTCAGCGAGCACTGGCTGCTCTTCCAGAGGACTCATGCTCAATTCCCAGAGACCACAGGGTGACTCACAACTTTGCAGTCCCAGGGGTGCCGACGCCCTCTTCTGGACTCCTGTGGCATGGCATGCACATGATGCACAGGTATACCTGCCGGCAAAACATCCACACACACAAAAATTAATAAAAAATTAAAAGATCAGAATTAGTGAAGAAAAAAAACCCACAGAGAAGCAATAATTAAATATATAAGTAAACACTGAATCATTATATTACAGATTTTCTCTTTGGTTTCAAGCCCCAGTAAGGCTCAGTGATGGAGGTATGCCAGATGCTTTCCCTTAGTTTTTACATTATCTGATGGCCCTCTTGCCCGTCTTTGTGATGTGAGTCTATTGTTAGTGGGGATTTTATGGATGAGGAAGCCGAGGCTTGGCAAGCTCAAGTCATAGGAGGGGCCAAAGGCAAGGCTCACACTGGGTTCCCGCTCTCTGGTGCATGCTTTTAAACTCTGCTTCGTATGCCCTTGCAAACACACACAAGAGGTCCCTCCCTGCTGGGGAAGGTGGTCCCCAGGTGCTGCTGCTTTGCTCAGTGCAGCTCTGTTCCTTGCACCTGTGGCCAGCTGGCTCACTCCCCACCCCCTGGATTCCTCTGAGGCTTAACTGCAGCTGGGGTCCCACCCAAACCACAGCTCTAGGGTGCTCATCACATCCTTGAGCAAGCACTACATTGATCTCATCTAGAGCTAGGGCTCTCTGGTGGAGAACAACCCAGCTGTGCTTTTCGCCTGACACCACACACACAACACACACAACACACACACACACACACACACACACACACACACACACACACACACAAGAAAAACCCAGAAACTCCGTGGTGTTTACTGTTATCTCTCAGCAAAAAGGAAACTGTACTGAACTCGATACAAGTGTTTGCTGTCCTGGGCCCCATTTTCAGCCTTGAGCTCTATTTCCGGCAGGAAATAAAACCACAGAGAGCAAAAGAGATGTTGATTTTCAAGTCACTTCATTGTCTTGGCAGCGGTACATCTAGCAAAGTTAATATGGAGACATGCTATTTGGACTGGCAACCCACTTGTGTGCTTTGGGAGACTGGGAGTTAGATTTTTGAAGCCCAAGACAATTGATTATTAGTCAGAATAGGTGCTTGCGATAACTAGATATGTTTTAAAAAGAAATAAAAACATAATTACAAACAGTCAGAATAAGAACTGATTCTGGAGTTCACTGAGTCATTTCTTCATCTTATAGAAGAAACATTAGAAGCCTAGAGAAATTATGTGATCCCGGGAAGGGACATGTAACCACTTTGTGGCAAACATGAGACATGAAACTGAGAAGATAACATTATGAAGTGGTAGTTTTAGCTCAGCCACCGGCAATTTCAATAACACCGCAAACACATGCTTATTCTATCATTGTTATTATTATTGTATATTAATTGTATAGAACAGTGAGTTTCATCATGACACTTCACATGTGTTGTACTGGCTAGTTTTTATGTTTACCTGACACAGGCTGGAGTCATTGGGAGGGAGGTACCTTCAGTTGAGAAAGTGCCTTTCACCAAACTGGTGGGTGAGAAAGTGCCTTCACCAAACTGGTGGGTGAGAAAGTGCCTTCACCAAACTGGTGGAGTGGAGTTGATTTTCTTGATTGATGATTACAGTAGGGAGGGGGGCAGCTCACCTTGAGTGGTGCTGCATTTGAGTCGGTGGTCCTGGCTAAGCAATGTCATGGGGAGCAAGCCGGTAAGCAGCATTCCTCTATGGCCTCTGCATCAGCTCCTGCCTCCAGGTTCCTGCCTTGTTGGAGTTCCTGCCCTGGCTTCTCTCAGCAATGAAAGTGATCTGGAAGTTGTAAGCTGAAATAAACCCGTTCATCCTCAAGTATTTATGGTCATGGTGTATTATCACAGCACTAGAAACCCTAACTAAGATATGTGTGCAACATATTTTGGTCCGATTTGTCCCTGAATTCTCCCCTTCCCTACTACTGATGGCTTCCTTCCCCCAAAGTCCTTCTACTTCCATGATTGTTTGCTTTTAAAACCGAGCTTTTATTTTAGAGAAGACATGCTATATTTGTCTCTCTGAGTCTGGCTTGTTTCACATGATATGATGAACTCCAGTTCTGTTCATTTTCTTGCAAGCAACAAGAATCAACTCTTTATGGCTGAACAGTACTCCACTGTGTATGTAAACAACATTTTCTTTATCTATGCGTCTGTTGATAGGTACCTAGGCTGACTTGGTCCACTTAGCCACAATAACTTGGTTATTGTGGACAGTGTTGGAATAAATATGGCTGTTCAGGTATCTCTGTGAAATTAAAGAGCATTGTTTTTAAGAGGACAGTGAGTTTCACTTTTTTCATTGGTTTTGCTTATTTTCTCCTGGTTTCACTGGGAAAATATTGTGATCCCCTAGTAATGCATTCTATGGAATCCTGTGCATGGTATAATGACTATTTTCATGTCATAAGAAAACCTATGGTGTTGTGGATCTTTGCCTGAGTTGGCGCATACTGCCTTCTTGTTTTATCTTCATGAGAAAATTTCCTTTCTCACACTGTGGAAAAGGGAAGCTATTTCTTAGGCTTCATAACATGCATCACCAATTTACATACCATTTGCAGAACACATGTTTTCTGACAGTTTCAAAGGCCTTATTCTTCCAGCATGCCGGCTCTTTTTTCTGGGCCATCAAGATGCTCATTTTGGGAGGTTGAGCTCCTTGCTCTGTTAGCTGCTCTTCCATCCCATTCATCTCCAAGATCTGTGTAATCTGGATGTCCTGTTTCATAAGAACTGAAGAACCTATGTGGAGCAAGGCATTGATGAGAGAGGCCTATTTAGTGACCTATAACCAATATCAACCTTGGGTATTTGATTGAAAAAATATTAGGTGAATCTGATAAACTCACAGAATGTGGATGGAAGGTTATAGGACTTCTGGGTCATGTATCAACCCAATTGTAATAATTGCTTGCCATCAACTGCACAGGGAGTGTATAGTATATTTATGCTACCCAGTGTATACATTATTCAGCCTTTGAAAACATTTCAGTTCTTATAGATTGCTCTGATTTCATCCCATTGCTTGAGCCCGTGGCACAGCTGTTCTCCTGCGTGAACCGCTGTTACTGCTTTTAGGTTTCATTAGCTTCTTAAGGTCCAGCTTGATTGTTACTACTTCTGAGAAGTATTTCCTTGGTGCTTCAGGGAACTGTTGTAGAATATTATTTTAAGATGTGTTGCTTTTGTTTATGTTGCATTTGCTTAACTCTGTGAAGCTGTGTTACTGTGCCTGTCTAAAACACCTGATGGTCTAATAAAGAACTGAATGGCCAATAGCAAGGCAGGAGTAAGAATAGGCAGGGCTGGTAGGCAGAGAGTATAAACAGAAGGAGAAATCTGGGAAGAGAGTTTTTGAAAATCTAGCAGCCAGAGAAGGAGGAGGACTCCAGGGGCCAGCCACCTAGCTAAACCGCCAGCCACAGAGTAAGAGTAAGATTTACAGAAGTAAGAGAATAGGAAAATCCCAGAGGCAAAAGGTAGATGGGATAATTTAAAGTTAAGAAAATCTGGAAAGAAACAAGCCAAGCTAAGGCCAGGCATTCCCAATTAAGAATAAGCCTCTGCGTGTAATTTATCTGGGAGCTGGGTAGTGGCAAAAGAGCAAAAACAACATTTGGGAACCAGACCATTCTCTTTGCCACCAGGTGTCTGTGTACATAACTCTGATATGGCTAAACATTCCTTGTTTGTGTCTTGTTACACAAGGACAGGATCACACTGCATCTGGCTGGCTGTCCAGAGCCTCATGCAGGACCTGGAAGTTGAGCAGATATTCATAAGGTGAACTCTTTCTTCAGAATTCTGGTGCTCTACAAAGTGTTTCATTGGGGTCATAGGTTATAGGCTCATAGGTCATAGGTTATGGGGTCATAGGTCATAGGTTATGGACTCAGGCCTCTTTCTCCCTGTCATTTGGAAGGAGGTGGTTGCAGACATCACAAGCAGATTACAGACATACACACATCTCTTGATACACATTAGCCAGCAAGACACCAGCACTTTGGACACTGCGCTTCTTTGCCTATAGGCATTCATATCAACTTGAAGTTGCAAAAGAAAACTTGATTTAAAAAAAATGATTTCCAGTTTCCTTTAATACTGCTTCAAAAAAGTAAAATACTTATTGTAGTGTAATCATTATCCCGTGTGGGCTCCAAATTACCTTTTTATACAGTTATCCCTTTCTATCTATATGATTTTATGCTCTGACAACACATTTGTCAGTCCACAAGTATTTAGTGAGAGCCCTGCAGGGTGTCTAACATAACATTTTTCATGCATATCATACTTTCCGTAAGTATTCTCCTGGTATTATAACTCTGCTTCTAATGCAGTTTCAGAAAGAAGAGTATTTCACATGAAAGTGTTTTGAAGTTTATAACCCAGAGATTGGTGACTTTGACGAGGAAAGGGACAGTTATAATTTATTTGCCTACTGCATGCCAGGCATTATATCCTGAAATTGACAGGCATCAATCTCATTCCTTTCTTAGACACCCTACAGGTGCATGCTCTTATAACACACTTTAAAGATTTATTTCTCCATTATTTTTTAAAGCTTGCATATATGTGTATATCTGTGTGTGGGTATGTGCATGTGTGTATAGGGGCCCATGGAGATGGCTCCCCAGAAACTGGAGTCAAGGTGGGTGTGAGCCTCCTAATGAGGGTTCTGGGAATTGAAGTACAGTCATCTGCAAGAGCAGTTGTACTCTTAACTGTCAGGCTAACCCTCCAGTCCCTGATACTGTACTTTACAGCCAAGGAAAGAGATTCAGAGCTTACAGTATCCTATGACTTCAGAGGGTTAGGTCAGGGCTTGAACTCAGGCCCACATAGCGAAAGTTTACATTCTTCACTTTGTATTAGCATCTCATTTTGTTGAACTACTTATAAAGGCAAACCTCTGGGTTGATTACAACTGAAGGTATGTTATCAGTTTCTCAAGGGTTGGATTTCATAAAACTGCAATGTACATTTGATGATTTTGACATGTCTTTGTGTCTCTATTTTTCTGTATTCGTGAGAAACAGGACTCACACTGAGATCCTCCCCTGGGCAGCTGGAAATGGTGTAAAGATTTCACACCCTTCCTCCTTCCATCAGTCACAAAGAACAATTTGCAGGACTGAATCCAGACTCAAAAGCTGCCCAAGGACCTTCATGGTTTCAGCCACATATTCATTCTTTGTGCTCTTGCTTCATGGAGTTCTTCTTTGTGTTTTTTATTTTATTTTTCTTTCTTTGTGTTTTATGGGAGTTCTTTGTCTCCCTGTCTCAGCATCTGTCTTTATTTCTCATAGGTCCTAGAGAAAAACAAACAATGGCTTTTATGTAATATCTGGGGTCCGTTGTGGTCATTCATTCATTTGTTCTTTCAGTCATCAATCATTTCTGAGTCCTTCCATGCATCCAAAGGAGGTGTGAAACTGTACACTGCCCACCCCTGGGGGCCTAGAAGACAACTATGCACATGGCAGACTGCAACGAAATATTTATTCTACATTAGTTCTGTGAAGGAATCCAAGGAGAGTTAAAGAGTAATTAAATAGGAGGATGGCAAGAAAGAAAACAATGAAATCGACAGACTAAGGAATCTTAAGCTGGAATCCAGCCACGCAGAAGCATTTATTAATCCCTTCATATGGCTCATTTGAAATGTTCGAAGTGCAAAGATGGAAAACACATTTCTACACCTCAAAGCACTCATAGGCACGAAGATGGGGAAAAGACACACAAGTAGCTGAGGGGTGGGCACCAAGATCAAAGGTTAACACCACAGCTACAGAGTCAAGGCCAAGGCTCTTTGAGTTGGACTTTTGGGAAGGGACAGATTATGAACTCTCAGAGGAGGTGGGTTTAGAGTGATAAGAAGTTGCTTTCAGGGTGTTTGTTTGTGAGGTAGAGTCAACTGGCAGAGAAGCTTGAATGAGCAAGGTATATTAAGGAAGTTCAAAGGTCAAGGGATGGAGAGTGGTATATGTACATGTGGGCAGTGGTGAAGGAAGAGTTGGGTTGGTGTGCAAGGCTATGGAACATGATTAACATTTGAGTATATTTTCATCAAAGACATACATAGAAGTAAAGGCTAAAAATTGAAAATCTAACATTGTTTTCATGCTGTGATTCGGACAGGAGTTGTGCAAAATCTGTATATTTGGGAGAAATTGGTGTTTTTATTTTTTTTTTCTGAGTGTTCTAAACCATGAGCGTGGTATATCAATTTATTTAGATTTTCTTAGATTAACCAGTGTTGTTTAAGATTTAGGATACAAGTCATATACATGTTTATTCCATTGACATCTGATTACAGCTAAATGATTTGGGGGCTAGAATAAATGGTATGCTATTTTAAATTAAGGTATCCATGTGTTTATTTCTAGGAAATGTAATGAAGTTTATCATAAGTCCTGTGGCATTTAAAAGCATTTGTTAGGTCTAGGATGCTTGTGTTCATTTGTTTTTATAGTTTCCATGGCATAGCCTATGTAGACAATGATGTAATTAACAAATGGAGACAGTTTTATTTCACATTTCATCATTTTTTCTCTGTGAGCCTTTTATTTCCTTTGTCTTCTTACTCTGGTACTTTCAACAGCTTATTGAATAAGCACTGTGAGCAGACACACTAGTCTCGCTTGCTATCTTAAAGGGAGAGCAGCTGTTTTTTCATCACTGAATAGTGTTAGCTGTAGGGTTTTCGGTAAGTAAGTGTTCTTACTGACTTGGGGTAGTGATTCTTTCTTCCTATTTTCCTGACAATGATCATATGTGATTTTCCGTGGTCAACAGATCGGTGGATTTAATTGATTATTTTTTCTTTATTTAAAATTAAAATATAATTATGTAATTTTCTTCTATTCCCTTTTCTTTCTCCAACTCCTCCCATGCCCCCCCCTCAAGTTGTTCCTGGCCTCTTCTTAATTGTTACTGTTATACACACACACACACACACACACACACACCATATATATATATATATATATATATATATATATATACCATATATACACATATTCACACAACACACACATATATATACACATACCACATATATATACACATATACATTAATATATAAATACAGCCCACTGAGTTAGTTCATTGTTGCTTGCCTGCACATGATTTCAGGGATGACTATTTAATATTGGATAACCATTTAGGGGACTCCTTCCTGGGGGAAGACTACTTCTCATGCTCCCAGTATTCTTTAGTTTCTGTAGTTCTTTAGCTGCTGTAGTAGGACTGGGTGAGATTTCCCCCTTCCATGATAAAATGTGTGGTGGTATTGTCCTTCTTCAGGTCTTGCTTAGGCAGCCATATTGCTGAAGTATCACAGGTGCCATTGCCAGACAACACAAACAGATTCCCTGGTGCTCTGGCTCTTAAAATCTTTCTGCCCCACCTTCCATGAGCTTCTCTGACCCTTAGGTGCCGGAGTTGTATTGTAGATGTATCCACTGGGGTCACAGATTCCACCTTCAATTGTTCTCCGCATTTTGACCAGTTGTGTTTTTTCTGCAGTGGTCTCTGTTGCAAAGAGAAGTGTCTTTGGTGAGGGTTGCGAGCTACACTTAGCTATGGGTATGAAGATAAGTGTTTAGAAAATAGTTAGGAATTATGCTGGCTAAATAAAATAGTAGTTGTATTACTTTTTAAATATGGACAAAGGCTTGCTTCCCTGGAATAAACTCTACTTGGTTACAATGTATAATGGATTGTTATCTATTCATGAATTCTATTTTTTCCAGGGTTCTGTGTTTGTATCCACGAGGGACAGTGGTTTGACATTTCCCCTTTCTCGTTTTTTGTGCTATCTTTATCTGGTGTTGGAATCAGGCTGTACTAGCTTCAGGGAATGAGTTGGGAAAGGCTTGCTTTTCTTCTATTTTCTGTGTAGAATTGGTATTGATCCGTTATCAAGTACCTGGTACAGTTCTCCTGTGAATGTTACAGGCATGGAAATTCCTCTTTTGGAAATTTTAAAATTACAGATTCAACTTGTGATAGTTCACGGATATGAAATGATCCGCTTCATGTAGGGTGGGTGATGGCAGGCCGGGTTTTGAAGAGTTGGTCCATTTGTTAAATTTAAGCATATAGAATTATTTATGGGATTTACTTATGATTTTTAATGTCTCTGTGTCTGTAACAATATTCTATATCATCCAGACACTGGTAATTTATGTCTTTTCTCATTTTTACTTTTGTTGTTGTTGTTGTTGGTTTTTACTAGAGTTTTGTCAGTTTCAAGGAACTTTAATTTTCACTGACTTTTCTATTTTTGTTTCATTTATTTCTGTTAGCCTGATTATTTTCTCTCTCCACCTGACTTTAGGCTATTTCACTTTTTCTTTTTTAAAGTAGGCTAAAGAGCTTTGAGTGAGATTATTGATTTATGACCTCTTCTCCTTTCTGATGTGTTGTCTGTGGTATACGTGCACTCCTCAACATCCCTCTTTATGATTTGAAATGTTATATTACAATTTTCATTCATGTAAATGTATTAAAAATTTCCCCTCAAGTTTCATTGACCCACCAACTATTTAAAAGTATCTGGTTTAATTTCCAAGTGTTCAGAAAAATTTTCCCATCACTTTTCTGTGATTAAAGTCCATTTAGAGACCACTGTGATCAGGAATTCTGTGTGATTTGAATTCTTTGATGAGGTTTGTTTTTTTGGCTCAGGACATAATCTATGTTGTTGTGTGTTCTGTACACACTCGGGAAGAGTTCACCTGTTGGGTGAAGTGTTTGATCATTTTCAATTAAATTCTGTTGGTTGATGGTCTAGATAAGCCTATATATGCTTGATGATTTTCTGTGAGTTATTTAAACATTGCTGAGAGGGGAATAGGAACTCTAATTATAATGAAAGGTTGGTCTGTTTTCCCTTAGTTCCATCAGTTTTTGTTTCCCATGTTTTACAGCTCTCTTGTTCAGGATTGTTCAGTCTTCTTAGAGAAATCACCCTTTTTATAATTGTGTAGTGCCCTCCTCTGGATCTTAAATTTGCATTTGTACTCTGAAGTCTACTTTATTGGGTACTAACACAGCCACCGCCACTTTCCTTTGGTTAATATTTGCATAGCAGAACTTTCCCTATACTTTTACATGTCTGCCTGTATTGTGAAATTTGAAATTTTATGTACTCACCACATACTTGGGTCACTCTTAGTTGTCTTTCCCAATATTTGTCTTTTTACTTGGTATTTTTGGCTATTTACACTTAATGTAATTATTGATAGTACTGAAGTATGATGTTACTTTCTATTTCTCTCTATTGTACTTTAAAGATTTTTCTGTTTTCTCTTTCCTGACTTCTGTGAGTTAATCGAATAAATTAAACATTCCATTTTATTTATTTATTGTGTATTTGAGTACATAACTTTGTGTAGCTTTAAAAATAGTTGTTCCAGGAATCACATTATATACACTAGTCCTCTTTTCCATGCCTTTATTTTTTGAGGTTTCAGTTATTTGCAACCAACCACATCTGAAAATACCACATGGAAAAATTCCAGAAGTAAACACTTGATAAGCTTTAAGGTGCATGCCATTCTTGATATCATGGTGAGATCTTGTGTGTCTTTCTTTGTCATACTCAGTGTATGTGAGTGCATTTATGCTGTGTTCCATGAGTACATCTAGTGTATTTATGTGTGTGCTCCTGGTTAGTCACCTAGTAGGGCATCAGATTGTTGGTTGCTATATTTTAATGCTTGTACTCAAGAAACTGTTATTTTGCTCGCTCAATAGTGGCTCCCAACATGATGCTGTCAGTTGCTCTGTGCCTCCTTTAAGTGAAAATTCTTGACTTAATAAGGGTAGAAAAAAAGTTTTGGGGTTAAGATGTGCAATAAGAAGAAATATTCCATGAAATATTAAAGGGGGGAAAGAAATGTGCGCTAGCTTTGCTGTTGTACCCCAAACTGCAAGTGTTATGGCTGAAACACATCAGAAGTTAGGATGGGAAAGTCACTGAAGTATGATCTAATTGATGGCAATGTATTTCACTCAGAAACATACAAAAACTTTGGAAATGGATACTCTGAAATGAGTGGTACCAAAGCACTTAATGCACATATGGGGTAGTCA
The DNA here is from genome assembly GCA_902168425.1 of Peromyscus attwateri. Taxonomy (NCBI): domain Eukaryota; kingdom Metazoa; phylum Chordata; class Mammalia; order Rodentia; family Cricetidae; genus Peromyscus; species Peromyscus attwateri. The sequence continues at coordinate 10,458 of CABHPP010112551.1, read as the reverse complement.
CACAGATCAGAAATAAGTTTGGACTAAAAAATGAAAATTACTGGAAAAGCTGTATCTGCCAATGAACAAGCTGCCACCACATTTCTGGCAATGTTGAAATTAATTAAGGAAAACAACATCATCCAAAGCCAGCCTTTAATTATGATTAAACTGAATTTCTCCAAAAGAAGATATGCAATAGATCTACATTCATTAAACTGCAAAAGAGGCACCAGGGAATTAAACTTGGAGAGACAGACTGACAGTGGTATGTAGCAACACTTCAGGACATGGCAAAACCAGACAAAATATGTAGAGAAGATGATACACACACGCACACGCACACACATGTACACGCACACACATATTCTCTCTAAAACAGAAATAAAATGAAACAAAAACCCATAAAATTTATTTTCCTATGTTCTGGAGTCATAATTAGATAACGGTGGGTGATAGACATTTTCCTTGTGGGATGATTTCTGACAGTACTTCATTCTAGATGTGAAAAAAATACCTAGAAGTCCTAGGAGGAGCTGGAATAAATCCTTATTCATAATGGACAATGCATTTTCATTTGTGAAAATGAAAATATAGAAGTTGTATTTTGTATCTCCAAGTAGAACCTCATGGATTCATCTCCTTAACTAGGACATCATTTGGTTTGTCAAGGTTATATATATCTTCTGGGTACTTGAGAAAATTTGATACAGACCCCTTGTCTGGATATATTGCAGTTCTGAAAAGTGTTCACTATTTCTCACCCGATCACATTCATTAAATGGGTGAGTTTAAACCAGAAGTAGTAAATGCCTTTTGGGAAGACCTATGAAGTGGAGTCAAGAATGCTTTAAAAGCTTCCTAGGGATTGATGGAAAAGTGAGGAAAATCATTCATGCAGCAAGACAAGTTGGTAGGGAAGGATTTGCTGACATGCTTGATGAAGTGGAAGGACACATTGAAGGCCATCAAAAATTGTTAAGAAATGAGGGATTGGAGAACTTGCAGAATCATCTGCAGAGAAAGAGGAAAATAATGATGAAAAAGAAATTAGAGGAAGTAGAGCCAGTAATATAAATGTCATTGAACATTAAAGAACAGAAGGATGAAACATGGTTCTTGCATAGATGGTAGCATTGAAGTCACCTGTATGGTCTCTGAAGGACTACACCCTCTGTAGCAGCACTCCAGTGAGTTACCAAGAGATGGCTTCTCATTGTCATACTCCTCTAGTAGACTTTAGGGACAAGCAGGCAAAACAAACAAAAACCTTCAACTAACAATTATCCCAAACTATTGACATCATCTTTCTTGACTTCTAACCTTTGGCATCATCTTGGCTCAGTGATAAAGGATCAATAGAAGCAGATGACCCTTCTTCTAACAGGTCATCAGGAGCTCAACATGCCTGACATTGCCTCACAACGCACGCAATACTCTTCCAACTTTAACTCATCATGAAGGCATTGTATCATCTCCAAATCATCACAAGAAGGATGAGTACAGTACAATAAGGTATTTGGAGAGACCACACTTACATAATTTTCCAGTAAAATGTGATAATTGTTCTATTTTATTATGATTGTGGTTACTCTTCTACTGTATCTAACTCAGAAATGAAAGTGGATATTAACATATAGAGAAAAAACATGTTGTAAATAGGGCTTAGTCCTATTCACAATTTCAGGCATTTCTTGGAATGTTTTCTTTGCAGGTCAGAACGGGTCTAGTGTTTACAGAGCTTACTGAAGTCAGTTAACTCACCAGTTTGACTGAAAAGTACATGCGTCACCTTCTCCTTATCTCCACTTACAATGATCTTGAGCATCCCCCTACCCATATGTACATTTAAAGTCATAGGAGAGTAATAATCTTTGCTGCGACCAACAAAATTAATTTAGAAATTCAACAATAGGAAGGAAGCTTATTCTATTATATGTTCTCTGGAACCTTTCAACAGTTCTGTCTCCAGTTATCAGAGCTTAATTACAATGACTTGAAACCAAGTCCTTTGGGTGTATCCTGTTTGAGGCTACTCAGCTTCTCAAGTATGTAGATTTATGTCTCTTTCCAAACTTAGGAAGTTGCCAGCCAGTGGGTTTTTTTTTTTTCATACTTCCTTAGGCTCATCATCTTTCTCCTTTCTAATTCTATTGATAAAAATATTAGACCTTAGCTGGTGGCATACTTTTAAGGCTGAGGCTGGCAGATCTCTGAGTTTAAGGCCAGCCTGATCTGCATAATGAGTTCCAGGCCATCCAGAGCTACAAAGCGAGAACTTCTCTCAAAGAAACAAATAAACAAAAAAGTTAAAAATAAATTATATATTTTGTTTTAGTCCCAAAGGTCTCTACACAATTGTTTTCCTCCTTAATTTCTTTTCTCCTTATTGCTCAGTTTGGGTAATTCCTGTTGTTCTATTTCCTGCTTTAATATTTGTTCATTTACTGAACATTTAATTTGAGTTATTGTGTTTTTTCAAAAATTTATTTTTTTTCTGAGATGAAGGGGTCCATATGCCACAGCATAGATGTAGAAGTCAGGGGACAACCTGAGGCCTCTTTCCTTGGCCATGAGGGTTCTGGGCATTGAACCTAGATTGTCAAGTTCAATAGGGACATTGCTCTGACCCATTTTTTTTTTAATTTTTTATTTTTCAGAACACAAACAGAATATCACACAACAACTGTGAAAAAACAAATCCTTGGGCTATATAAGCATATGTGGTGCTGCTCAGTCATATATATAATAGTTCCACATTTTTTTTCTCTTTTAGGAATCAACATACAGTTTTCTACAGTGGGCAAAACAATCTACATTCCTACCAATGACATCATGTTGTTGCTTCTATTAAGTTTCCTTGCTAGGTAACATAGGTACCCTGATAATCCATTGTGATTTTGATTTGCATTTCCCTGATAACAATTGACACTGAACACTTATTCATAAACTTGGCCACCATTTCTGTCATTTTGACAAGGCAGCTACTCAGTTCTTTTTTGCATTAATTTATTTATTTATTTTTTTAATTCTATGACATAGCCTTTATTTAACTTGTTCTTTCATTACCTAATGTGTTCCCAGATAAACATACTATTGCTCCTTTACACTCTCCAGTGTCTGCTCATATCTCACCTTCTCACAAAGGCCATCTGTAGCCTTTTCATACAGCCAGCAATGGTTATTTCACATTATATTCTACCTCTCTACCTACAGCATCTAAAACAGTACCTGGAAACATCTACTCAATAAACATACAAAGCAACAAAACATACTGTACTATTTTCCTGTGAGTAATTCTTCAGTCACCTTTACTTACATATACTATATACGTATATATGAAACTGGTTTATCATCGCACTAAGTGTTTCTTCCCAATCGGGCCTCTCTCGGAGGTGAACATTTCTATGTAGCTCTGGAACAAAATCATCCTCTTCAGACTGTATTGAGGACTTCATCTTCCTTCTTTAGGTTGGATTTTTCCTTCTAGTGCTTTCTGTAAGGCTGGGTTTGTGGATAGGTATTGATTAAATCTGGTTTTATCATGGAATATTTTGTTTACTCTGCCTATGGTGATTGAGAGTTTTGCTGGATATAATAGTCTAGGTTGGCATCCATTGTCTCTTAGTGTCTGCATAACATTTGTCCAGGACCTTCTAGCTTGCATAGTCTCTATTGAGAAGTCTGGTGTTATTCTGACAGGTTTGCCTTTATATGTTACTTGGTCTTTCTCCTTTGCAGCCCTTAATATTTTTTCTTTGATCTGTATGTTTAATGTTTTGATTATTATGTGGCGAGAGGACTTTCTTTTTGGATCCAGCCTATTTGGTGTTCTGTAAGCTTCTTGTATCTTCATAGGTATTTCTTTCTTTAGGTTAGGAAAGTTTTCTTCTATGATTTTGTTGAATATATTTTCTGTGCCTTTGAGTTGGTATTCTTCTCCTTCTTCTATCCCTATTATTCTTAGGTTTGGTCTTTTCATGGTGTCCCAGATTCTCTGGACGTTTTGTGTTACGACTTTTTTGTCTTTAGTGTTTTCTTTGACTGACGAATCTATTTTCTCTATTGTGTCTTCAGTGTCAGAGATTCTCTGTTCCATCTCTTGTATTCGGTTTGTTATACTTGTTTCTGTAGTTCCTGTTCGTTTAGTCAGGATTTCTATTTCCAGCATTCCCTCAGCTTGTGTTTTCTTTGTTGTCTCAATTTCTTTTTTCAGATCTTGGAATGTTTCTTTCATCTGTTTAATTATTTTTTCTTGGCTTTCTTTGCTTTCTTCCAATTTTTTGTTTGTTTTTTCTTCCATTTCTTTAAGGGAATTTTTTATTTCCTCTTTAAGGAAGTTTTTTATTTCCTCTTTAATGGAGTTTTTCATTTCCTCTTTAAGGGAGTTTTTTATTTCCTCTTTAATGGAGTTTTTCATTTCCTCTTTAAGGGAATTTTTTATTTCCTCTTTAATGGAGATTTTCATTTCCTCTTTGAGGAAATTTTTTATTTCCTCTTTAAGAATATTTTTTATTTCTTCTTTAAGGGCCTCTATCATCTTCTTTAAGTCATTGTTAGGATTAATTTCTTCTGTTTCTTCTGCCTTGGTATGTTCAGGACTTAAAATTGTAGGGTCGGTAGGTTCTGGTGTTGTCATATAGGCCTTTATGTTGTTGCCTGTATTTTTCCGCTGGCGTCTACTCATCTCTTTCTCTGCTCAGTGCAGATGGTGTGAGACCCTAACCCTTCAGGCTTACACCTCTAAGCCTCAGAAATGAGAAACTTCAAGCACCGAGAAATGAGAAACTAAAAATCTGGTTCTCTGGGCAAGCTGACCACCCCTGTTCTCAGTCGGTGAGGTGTATACTTACGATTCTGGTGCTCTGGTTCGGTGGTTGTGTGGTCTTAATAAGTTCTTTTGAGAGCTTCTTGAAATACAGGATCCAAAGACACCTCTTACTCCGTGGCTTGCTGTATAGCTGGGTGGCTGGCCCCTGATGTCTTCCTCCTTCTCTGGCTCCTCGATCCTTCAGGTTCCTGCGAGGACCGCGGCGTCCTCCCTCATTGCCTCTGTAGCCACAGCTGCACTAATCCCTGCCACGGAGCTCAGGTCTTGCAGGGCGCTGCGCTCTCCACTAGTTCCCCATTGAGAAGCAATCAGCAAGGTGATTAACATCCACTGTGCGGGTACAGGTGTCCCTGATCCTTGTAGCTCCTCTTCTTGCGTTCACCCAGCTCTGTCGCGCCCCAAGAGTCACCCAGGGAGCCCCCGGCCGCTGCTCCTTCCCTGTGCTCGCCACGACCACGCCGCTTGTACCGCGCCTCTCACCCGTGCATCCGGCGATCCGCTCACCCGCAGGCCCGGGGAGACGGCACAGGAAGGATCGATCCAAACCGCGGATTCCCGAGGAAGGCAGAGAAACTCTGATGCTCTAGCCAGCTTTTCTTAACTTAAATTAATCCTTCTATCTTTTTTCTCTGAGCTTTTATCTTTCACTTGTTCTGTATACCTTTTTTGACGTCTTTCTTTGTGGCCCTGTTCCTCTTACTTCCACATCAGTTCATCATCCTATTTTGCTCTCACACACGGCCCACCAGCGGCAGCCGCCATCTTGATTCGATCGCTCTGACCCATTTTTATTTTGAGTCCTATACTTTGATTATTCTTTTTCAATCTTTTATTTATTTATAGATACTTTTGGTATTTTTGTTTGATGTGTACTTGTAGATGCCCATGAGCATTTTTATCATAGCTGCTTTAAGATCCCTGTCAGGCTATTACAATATCTCTTTCACCTCAGTGTGAGCTCCTATTGATTGTCATTTTTCATTCAGTAGGAGATCTTCTTGGTTGTATGATGAGTGATTTTTCTTTTCTATCAAAAGCTGAACATTTTCTTGGTTTGTTCATTTTTATTTTGTTTGAACTTTCTGTTAGCTGTTTTGGGACCAGCGTGGTAGCAGCGATGGAGTGACATTTCATCCCTTCAAGGTAAAGGTGAGGACCAGGTGCTTCTCTTACCCTTTGCTGGTAAGGGACATCTGAGAGGACTGCTGACAGGTTGCAGAGGCGCTCCAATCCCCAAATGGTTTCCATTGACTTTGCAGAAGAGTGGCCTTGTTTTAGCTAGTGATGGTTTAGGGCCAGACTTTCACTGGCCTCTACTGTTCCCTGTCTTAGAAAAAAAAAAAACAAAAAACAAACAAACCAACAAACAAAAAAACCAAGAAGAACAAGAACAACAACAACAACAAAGATTAGTTTGGTCTGAGACTGTCAGTGTTCCTGGTTGCTGATGTCTTCAGCTCCAAGTGTGAGACCCGATGAAGTATAAAGAAACCCCAGGGGATTCCTTGCTGTCGCTCCTTGAGTTTTGGCTTCTCCAACAACTCTGCTTTCTTCTCTTGACTTCTTAGTGTTTCATCTTCATTTGTGTATAATTCCCAAGGTCTGTAAGTTGCACTGGATGGGTAGATAAGTCTAAGCACATCTTCTCCATCACTCCAGAAGGAGAAGTATTGAATGTACATATTTTATTCTTAATATGGTGCTGGGGATTAAATCAACGGCCCTGCATGTACCAGGCAAGCACTCTACCCTTAAGCTAGATCCTGGCCCTTACCTGCAAGGATTTAAAATCAAATTCTTGTGTCTAGTTGAATTTCATCTTAATTTTTTGGAAACTTAATTACATATTTGAGCATCTTGATAAAAATAAAATGCTCCTTAGTTTCAGTCCTCAGTATTCAGGTTAGCAATAAAATGGGTATCTCACTTTACTCACATATATAAATGTAAGGATAATAGGTGTTGTTGAATATTGCAAAATGTTCTTCAATTGTTATCTGTTGTAAATATTAGGATAACTTGTGACTATTTCTGGGACCTCATATTAGGATAGAAAGAGATGAAAATAGATACTTCCTGGCAAACAGTCATTTAGCATGCAGAAATGGCTGCATTTATAAGGGAAGGAAGGATTCGACAAGTTAATTTGTCTTTTCTCTGACAGGCAGGTACTTTCCCCCATGGCTTAATGTCATCTGGTCAGAACCCACAAACCTACATGGCCTTCAGATGTGGCTGCCTTCTGTTTCAAAGATGTGGGCAAAAGATATAAAGTGTTTCCCAGGGAGTGTGGAAGGGACTTAGAAACAGGAGTGGGTCATCATCCAGAGCATGGTCCCGGGTGGCAGAGGTGTTAACACCATCTTCAAAAAAGAAGTGATGTCTGTGAAGCAGATGGTATTTTCTAATGAATTGGTCCAGGCCAGGGTCCCTCTTGACAGCAGCCTCAAGATGGAGTTCTTCTCTCCTGTGTGAGTTACTCAGCATATTTTTAAAGACCTTCTTTCTCATTTGTTTTCTTGTAATCTGGTATAAAACCATTAACAATGTAAATGAGGCAAAACTAAATATTTCCACATTCAATTGAGAATTAATATGAGGTAAACACAGCTCAGGAGATGCTGAGAGTTCTTTCTGCACAATTTATGATATGCTTTTAACGCCTGTGCACCACTGGGTCTTTGTGTGGAGACACCATGTGGGCAGAAGGATATTTTCCCTCTGAATTATTGGGAGAAGTAGACGTTTTTTTTCTCACGGTCAATTTCATTTTTCTAACTAGAGTCAAATGCTTGATATGATAATTAAAAATACATCAAGTCACCCAGAGCAGTGCAGTTTTGAGTTTGGTTAGATGACAGGATAATTGCCAACCCTTATCTTCAATTTTCAGACTTAAATCTCTTTCCCATTTAGTTTTAATTGGCTCTGGGCTTCCATCCATCCTTAACTTCGGGTTCATTTGTCCCAATTGTTTTATATGAACGAAATCCTTTTGCAATGAATTCAATAAATCTAGGTATCTGATTCATCTTTGTTTTTATGGTTAATATTTTAAAATGATAAAGCCAGACTCTTCAGAACGTGAAGCCTAGGCATAAATGTCTATTTCAGAATGACTTTGCCAGGGACTGTGCATTAGCTCCTAGGCATCAACGTATTGAATCACATTTAAAAATCTCTCCTCTCTCTGAAAAGAAAGGATTTTATAGTTTTATTTTCTCTGCTCTTAAAACTCCTGTTGATTTTTCACAACTCTCATAGCAAGTATTTTTGAACATTTAGGTCTTTTCACAATGATTTCTTCTATTTCCCAAACTGCCAATTACTTGATCTGGCTTAAGGCTAACTTGCCACCTTAGGCCGTAATGTTGATGCAGAGCTCAGCATGGTCCTAGGAGTTGATTGGCTACCAAACAGTAATTAAAATATTTTCAGGGGTGGGGGTGGGAGAGTTGGGAGGAAGTCAGAAATGCCTATAAAAATTATATATGAGCCACAGGCTTTTTCAGAAAAATATACAAAGATGCAGGTAGTTGGGGAGATTGACAGATAGCTTGCAGTGGCATGTAGCTTCTTTAGGTTAAAACTGCCCGGTTTAGACCACTCAGTAGCAGAGGCATTTGCAACAGCTATTGTGTGGTCATAGGCTGGATTGCCTCCAAGATGGTAGTGTTGCCAGGGCTGCTTAGCATCGAAGGTCCAGATGAGGCAATTTATGTGTTAACCAGGAATGTAAATGGAAGCTCACAGCCCAAAGGACAGCAAGGCAGAGCACAGGACAAATGAATAGATGGCCTAATGAATATACATGAAAGTCTCTTCCTCTGCTTTCTGATGAGTGAGAACTAGAGTTAGAACAGCAGCGGTGAGACAGTCACAGAGGACTGCCATCTAAAGCATCTGGCGTTGAAATCTAATGCCAAAGGATTCTGGTCCCACTGCACACCTAGATATGCAAAGCAGGAGAGAAAGATAAATGCTGTGAGGGAGAAGTGGAAAGAATTCCTGGGGGACAGTGGGAGAGAGAGAAGCCTTGCTGTTGCACATGAAGGCATGGCCAGTGAGAAATCCCCAGAGAATGGTCAAGAAATGGGACAGCTAGTGTCAGATGTTAGGTTGTCTGCTGTGGGTGAGAAAATGTAACCCATCCTTCATGACCTAAAAACCATCAATAAAAATTCTGCTAACGCGCAATGCTTGTAAAAATGATTGCTTTTAGGAGACGAGGATAAGGCCAGGTGAAGAAGGTGCGGAATTATGGAGAGCAGAGAACAGGGATTCAGCGAGGGTAGAAAATTGGAGCCAGAGGTGAGTAGAGAATGCAGGCTCCCTAGCAATTTTGCAGAAATCTCAAGGCAGGCATTTGACTTTTTTCTTAGGACGTAAAATGGGAGTTTGTGCCAAACAGATGTATATTTCAAGGAGCAGAGTGACCTGCACTGATCTCTGAGCGACTTCCACCTGAAGCACTTACCTTTCTGGAGCACTTTTCCTCGGCCCTCATGGCTGGCTTTCCCTTGACTCTGGACACATAGGCACTGTGACCTTCAGAGCTGAAGAGTGCTGGCCTTCCCTTAGTCTTTGGAGACAGTAACTGCCCAAGGGAGGGGGAGGCTGGAGAGCATACTTGAAATAAAGGTGGGAAGGAAGGAATTAATGCAACATTAAGAGTAACATGGAGTCAAATAAAAATTTTGGCCATTTGAAAAGTGTTTACAAAACTTTATTATAAGTCTCCTACTTGGTCATATCTACTTCCTAGATATAGTGTGAGTTCTAATAGGTCTTAATAATAAAAACCCAGAGTCAGATATAGGGGTAAATGCTGAAAGATCAGAGAGACAAAGGAGCAAGCCACAGTCTCCTCTAATCTGAACAACTCAGCCAAAAAGGGCTGAGCTCCTGTCTCAGCCTGCCTTATATTCCTCTCTCTGCCCAGCCATGTCAGTTCCTGTTTCCTCCTCCCAAGTGCTGGGATTAAAGGTGTGTGCCACCACTGCCTGGCCTCTATGGTTAACTAGTGGCTAGCTCTGCCCTCTGATCTCCAGGCAAGCCTTATTTGTCAGAACACAAACAACATATCACCACACCTAGGTGTAACAGTTTTGCTTGTATCTGGCCAAGAAGGTCGTATTACAGGCTGTTGGGGTGGGGAGTGGGGGCAGGCAGGGAGAGGCAGGGAGAGAAAGGGTTGCTCAGTGGGTACTAAGTTATAGTTGGATGGGAATGGAGAGTCCTTGTGTGCTATTGAGGGCTAAGTGGCTACCATAGCAGCAATGTGCTCTACATTTCAAAAAGCTGGAGGGGAGTGTTGGAGATAGGTATGTAAGCTGTTTTGATCATCACGCACACACAAGGTGTGCATGCATCAATACCACACATGATAACTCACTGATATGTACAATTGTTGTTTGTATGCATCCGGTAAAGATAATTTTAAAAATATAAAATCTCAGTACTTGGGAGACTCAGACAGGAGAATCATGAGTTTGAGACCAGCCTGGTATATGTTGTGAGACCATCTTGAGAGTTAATTAATTAAAATTTAAAAAAAATTTAAATAAAGACTATCTTGAGCTGAGATGAGCCTTTGCCTTTCACAGGCATGTGGGACTCTGATTTTCAGAGAATGTGAAGTATTTCTC
>CABHPP010112550.1:14951-40552 GCA_902168425.1 Peromyscus attwateri | reverse complement strand
TCTTCTCCATTTCCTCTTTACACAGTTCACAAGATGGCGGCTGTCTGGCTTTCAACAGTTTGTTAGATAATCCAGCCCTTCTTAAACTGGGAGTTTTAGCCCCACTGTTTGGAGCCCATGGGGTGGTGGGAGACCCTGTGTTGATATCTGTGGTTCGTGAAGATTCTTTAGAATGGCTATTCCTGGGTGTGTTTACATTTTAGATAGGAGCCCAGAAAAGGTTAGCTTTCACATGGACTGACGGTGACAGTCACACAGCTTAGCTTCACTTTCTGAGAGGACCGAAGAGAATCATTACTGTCATCAGTGCAGCTTCTGGTTGACCCAGTCCATCCCCCTAACTGTTCCTTAAAGAAATGTGGTGCTTACTGGGCGGTGGTGGCGGATAACTTTAATCCCAGCACTTGGGAGGCAGAGGCAGGCAGATCTCTGTGAGTAGAGGCCAGCCTGGGCTACAGAGCAAGATCCAGAACAGGCTCCAAAGCTACACAGAGAGACCCTGTCTCAAAAAACAAAAACAAAAGAAGAATAAGAGGAGGAGGAGGAGGAAAAGAAATGTGATTCTTGGTATGGGGAGAAGGTTCAGGGAGTAAAATACTGCTGCTTCAGCATGAGGACCTGAGTTCAAATCCCCAGCACCCACATAAAGGCTGGCCACAGGGGTGTACATGTATTACCCTGAGCTGGGAGATGAAGATCCTGCACTCATTGGCCAGCCAGTCAAGACAGTTGGTGAGCTCCAGGTTCAGTGAAGAGACCTGTCTCAAAAACAAGGTAGAGTGAGAGGAGACAACTAAGATTGACCACAGACCCACACACACATGTGCACACATGTGTACATGCCCATACACATGTGAACATACACAGAACTATGTACCTATAACACAAACACACACACACACACACACACACACACACACACACACACGGGGGCGGGGGGGAGATAGAGAGAGAGAGATTTTATTTTTATGCTGGAGTTGATAGTCTAAGGACCAAAATGTTCCCATTTATTTGTTTTATTTATTTATTTGTTTGTTTGTTTGTTTATTTGCTTTTATTTATTTATTTTGGTTTTTCGAGACAGGGTTTCTCTGTGTAGCTTTGCGCCTTTCCTGGAACTCGCTTTGGAGACCAGGCTGCCCTCAAACTCATAGAGATCTGCCTGCCTCCGCCTCCCAAGTGCTAGGATTAAAGGCGTGCGCCACCACCACCGCCGCCGCCACCACCACCGCCCGGCTCCCATTTATTTATTTTTTAAAAAAGATGATGTATAGATATTCTATGGGATGTCATTCAGCCTCTAAACAACCAAAAGGAAGAGCAGTTTCAAGAGTCTAGTGTCTCCCTTAATCAGTTTCTCAACATGAGTATCAACTAGTCACTGCAGCAGAGCAGGGTTGCCTATCTTTCTAAGGCGTGCTTTGAAAGCAGGATGCTAAGCTTTTTTACTATTTAAATTGTGTGTGTGTGTGTGTGTGTGTGTGTGTGTGTGTGTGTGTGTGTGTTTGAGCATGCATACTTGGGTGCATAATTGGATCAGGGGCTGATGCTATCACACAGATGTGGAGGTCAGGGGCCAACATCCAGATTGAACTCGGGTCATCAGGCTTTAGAAGCAGGTGTCTTTATCCGCTGAGCCATCTCATTGGTCATAAAGTCCTTTTAGAGATGCTGAGCTTCTGGTCTGGGGATGTTGGAATTCTGAACATAAACATTTTTAACGATAAATGACTGATCATTTCACCATTGATTCTGCCTCTTCTTTTCAGCAAGTCCTTCCCCTTATTTAACCGGTGCATCCCTCAGACCCCCGAGTGCTATTCCTTATTTGCATCAGTCTTGATAAATGATGCTGACGCTCTCCATCGGATTCTAAGTGGAATAATGGCGGGAAGAGACACCATCCTCGGCTTGTGTGTCTTCACATTCGGTAATTCTTGATTAATTTTATTTAGTAACTGTTTATGGAATGCCAAATGCCTTGTGTAATGAAAACCTTTTTCTGCCTGTTTAAAAAAATTACTTGTTAGCTGAGCAGTAGTGTTGCAGGCCTTTAATCCCAGCACTTAGGAGGCTTGCAGAGCTGAGACCCTAACCCAGGTCTGACTCCAAACCCTGTGTTAGCAGCCACTGCACTGGAACATCTCTAAGCAACCCCACCCAGTTGCTTTATTTGTGAGAATTAGTGTTCCTAGTCCCAGAAATATTCAGAAAAATCATAATCCTAAAAACCCAAGTATTAGAAAATAAAATGCAACATCTTACATATACAGTTTATTTAATAATTATAAGTTTGATTTGTTGGATGATGGTAGTGCATGCCTTTAATGCCAGCACTTGGAGGACAGAGGCAGGTGGATCTCTGAGTTCAAGACCAGTCTGGTCTAGTGAGCAAGTTCCAGGACAGCCAGGGCTACACAGAGAAACCCTGTCTCAAAAAAAAAAAAAAAATTGTAAGTTTGATTGTTTTTCATTGTCAAGACATTATTCTTTGAGATTTCATAAGCGTATCTAAGAACATTAAGAGTTAGAACTGGCCCAGTGGTGGTGGCGCACACCTTTAAGCCCAGCATCGGGAAGGCAGAGGCAGGAGGATCTCTGAGTATGAGACCAGCCTGGTCTACAGAGTGAGTTCCAGGACAGTCAGGGCTACACAGAGAAACCCTGTCTTGAAAAACAAAAAAATAAAAATAAAAAATAAAAAAGTTAGAACTTCACATTGTCCAGCATAAAAGACAAAAGACTTAAATATGGTAAAAATTTAGTTAATTTGGACTTTTAAGAAAAAGTATGATTTTTTTACATTTACATTTTACATTTATTTTAATACATTTATTTATTTATTCATTACTTATCTATCTTTAACCATTTAAACTTGAGAAGAATGCTCGCATTTTCAGAACCTCCTTACCACAGTTGACTTGTGTCAGAGGCCTAGGAGGGTACCCTGGGTATTGTGTTTAGTATTTGCTGTTTCCTAGGATGCTTGGAAATTAAGTAAACCCATAAGCCCTCACTCTCCTGGGCCTGACCAACAATCACAGTTTTATGCTGACCACCCTTTCTACCCACCGCCGTCCCCTGCCGCCGCCGCCTTGCTGCCCTGGAGCATCATGTTTCCCTCTGTTTACCTTTCCAGCCTTGTCTCTGGCCATGATGTTCACTTTCCGATTCATCTCCACACTTCTGGTCCACATCATCATTTCACTGGTTATTTTGGGATTGCTGTGTAAGTATTTCCATTCTTTTTGAGTAAATGGAACATCTTTCCATCAAGTACAGGGTTTAAAGGTTGGGGTTTTTGTTTGTTTTGTTTTGTTTTTTAACTAACTAGAGTCTTAGAAGGGGATGCAGTCCAGCCCCATCATTTTACGTATAAGGAAAACCAGGCCCAGGGAGGTCAGTGGGAGTTGCTTCTGCCTCCCAAAGAAAGTCACTGCCCACTCTATCCTTGATTCTACCTGTTGTGCAGCTCCTGAGACAAGTCTACCAACTGGGTGACCCTGGAGCCCATAACACTGGGCTGAGGACAGAGCTCAGTGCTGGAGTCTTGCCAAGCATGCACATGACCCCACATTCAATCCCCTGCACTGCAAACAAACAGCAACACAAAAATAAATTTTACTGGTACTTAAATACATCGTCAGCAAGAATTCCAGCTGGCCACGTTGGTTCACACCTTTAGTCCCAGCACTTGGGAGGCAGAGGCAGGTAGATGAACATCTGTGAGTTCAAGGCCAGCCTGGTCTACATAGCAAGTTCCAAGACAACCAGGGCTACATAAAGAGACCTTGTCTCAAAGAAAAAAAAAAGAAGAAAGAAGAAAAGAACTTCTATCTTTTTTGTTGTTGTTGTTCATTTTGAAGGATTTATTCTGTGTTACACTTACTCTGTGGGCCTATGAGAACCTATGATTGTCACACAAAGGCTCTGATCAGTCTGAAGAGCAAGGCTGAGAAGGAGCAGAGACCAGGGGACCCTGTGTTGACCTCTTTTCCTTACAATGGATTGTGACTATCCTAGGAGTTTTGAGGAAAGAGGTAGAGGCCTCATTTTCCAACTGATATAGGGCATTTTTATTTTGAATGATCAATCTGACTGTAATGTTTTATTCCTTTGAATATTTAATTCTGCTCTCAGGCAGCCACACAGAGGCCTGGTGTCAGTCACCTTTCCGACTCTGTGACAAAACTCCTGAGTAAATCACTTAGAGAGAGACTGGCTTGGCTCACAGTTCCAGAGGCTTCACTCCACAGTCACTGGCTCCCTTGTTCTGAGCCTGTAGTGTTATTCTCCTGCCGGAAGCCTGTGATCGCTTAAAGCTGATTACTACTACCTCATGGCCACTAAGATGCAGAGAGTTAGGGTCCCCGTATGCCTTCCAAGAGCACATCTCCAATAACCCACTTCCTTCAAGTAGATCCTACCTCCTACAGTTTCTTCTGCCTCCCAAGAATGCCAAGACTCGATCCAGCTGGGGATCTAGCCTTCAACACATGAGCTTCTAGGGAGCATTTGGTTCTAAATCACAGCAAGCTCTGTATTGGAGAATGGCCGTCGTGACCAGTGAAGGCCGTAGCATCCATCTCCCCATCTATGATCGGTAGACAACTATGACCTCCCTGGAGTTACACCAGTGATGGTTTATGGTCATGTTTTTATCTAGATGCAGAGTATTTGCAGTGTCACTGTATCTGTGTCTCCAGAGACCAATAGCTACCCCAAGATTGACAGGTTCTCTGCAGACCTGGCTTTGTCCAGATCACCCAGAGAGAAGTGATGGGCTCCAAAACATCTGGGAATTTAGAACCTACTGTTTGAACAGGATCACTGGGTCAGAAGTGGCTAGACTGTGTGTGTGTGTGTGTGTGTGTGTGTGTGTGTGTGTGTGTGTGTGTAAGGGAGGAGTGGGTAATCTCAGGACATATGCCTGCTATCACTTTGTTTTCTAGTTGTCTGTGGCGTCTTGTGGTGGTTGTATTATGACTACACCAACGACCTCAGCACAGAATTGGACACGGAAAGGGAGAACATGAAGTGCATGCTGGCCTTTGCCATCGTCACCACGGTCATGACAGTAAGACAAACCCTTCCGAACGCTGGTTGAGTAGCCACCATCAGCTCTGAATCCAAGTTACTGAATTCCAGCCAAAAACAACTTGGATGTTCCAGAAGACTTAACACTCCAGAGGTCACAGGGAGAACAGGGTCAGGAGAGTGTTGAGGTCAAGGAGTTTGTGGTGGATAAAGAGATAGTTTAGACGTGGGAGATTGGCGGTAACAAAGACGAACCAAGATGCTTGACCAGGAAGAGAATAGTCGAGAAGGCTGGATGGTATGGGGGTGAAGGATTCTGGTTTCCTTAATTTGGGAGACTTATAACTATTTCTATGTGGAGGAGAAACCCGGTCAAGAAGACATAGCAAGTAGCTTTGAGACATTGTTATTTTATGTCACATTCATATTCTCTCGCCTGTTGGCAGCCCATCTCTGGTGTGTGGCATGGAGGTGGGAAAACAGAAGGTTTTTTCCTTGACCTTTCAAGAGCCTTATTCTCACCTTTGAACTCTGACTGGCTCCCTTAGGCAGGGATTTGGCCTTGTTCGCCATTGTGACTGTGGGATCTCACACAGAGGCCAGTACAGTAGGGGCTCAGTCAGTGCTTGGGAGTTGATCTATTCAGTTACAACAGAAGTAATGAGTATCTTCCGAGAGAGCCACTTGAGGCCGGTTAGACACTTCTGTTTCCAGCCCCACCCAGTCCCTCTCTGCTCTGCAGTGGTTTGCTCTGGCCTCTCTCTCAACAGGCAGTTCTCCTCGTCTTGATTTTCATACTCAGAAAGAGAATGAAATTGGCAGTTGAGCTTCTCCAGGTGACAAATAAAGCCATCAGCAGCTGTCCTTTCCTGCTCTTCCAACCACTGTGGACATTTGCCATCCTCATATTCTTCTGGGTCCTCTGGGTGGCTGTGCTGCTGAGCCTGGGAACTGCTGGTAAGTGTCGCCTTTTTAGAACTGACAGCCAATTCCTGTGAGCACCAAACCTCTTCTGCAACCAGGGGCTCTGTCACGGGGGGGACTCTTTTGTACTGGCCTTGGGGAAGCTGGGTTTCATGAGTTAATAAGTTCAGTCAGGCTTGAAAACTTAGGTGAAACTATAATGTGAACCAAAGCTCACAGGAAGACTACTGTTAAATGTCTTCAGGTTTAGGGCTGGGAGATATAGCTCAGTGGGTAGAGACCTTCCCTAGCAAGCATAAAACCCTGGGTTTCATCCCGGCACCTCACAAACTGAGTGAAATGGCACATGCTTATAATATTAGCATTCCAGAAGTGGAAAATCAGAAGTCTACAGTCATCCTTGGCTACCTAGTAGGTTTGAGCCAGCCTGGGCTGCATGAAACCCTGTCTCAAAACAAACAACAGCAAAAAGTCTCCAGATTTAAATCTTCTCCAAGGTTATTTGCCAGCTCCTGGCAAATCAGTACTTCACAGATGACACGGAATCCAGGGAAGACTCTGCTAAGTGACTTGATTCCAGCACGGCCAGCTTAAGTTTAAAACAAGTACATGTGGATGTTCAGATTGCTTTGGTTTTGAAAGGGCCACTCTGCAGCCTTCATTCTCCCGGCGTACCGCAAGGCTGCTTCTCCACCAGGGGTCTTTCTCAGAGTCAGTTTCACTCCTTTACCACACTCATATGTGGGCCCCACCTTCAGGGATTCTGATCTTATTTCATTTGGGGTAGGACAAAGTAGGTGGGTGGTGGATGGATGGATGGATGGATGGATGGATGGATGGATGGACAGATTTGGTATGGATATAAAGATATATTTTTTGCTGGGTGGTCATGGCATTCTCCATTAATCCTAGCACTTGGGAGGCAGAGGCATGCAGATCTTCATTTGAGGCCAGCTTGGTCTACAGAGTGAGTTTCAGGATAGTTAGAGCTATACAGAGAAAGCCTATCTTGAAAACAAATAAATATATAAATATATAAACAAAATATATATTATCATGCTAATAGGGCATTCATATTCTACATCAGTGCCATTCAAAGTGCTGTCTAAAACAAAAGCCTAGGCCTAGGCATATCACCAGTTGTTGCCTTCACTGAGAATTTCTGCTATGAGAAGAAAAGGGAGGACCCTGGAGAGATAGTGCTGTCTTGCAGCCACAAGGACCTGAGTTTGATCACCAGAACCCAACAGCCAGAGAGAGTCAGATGAGAGGCTCACTGGTTGGGGGATAGCCTGGCCTAATGGTCAAGTTCTACTGGTCAGTTCCAGACCAGTGAGAGGCACTGTCTCATTAATGAACTAGATGGTGCCTGGAGAGTAACATCTGAGGTTGTCCTCTGGCTTCTACACATACCTGTACACATGTGCTCCTGTATAAACATGTACACATAGACAGACAGACACACACACACACACATACACACATCAGCTGGAAGAAATAACATGCTCAGTGGTGACCTTCATTCAGCTGAAGCCCCTGCATCCTTGCAGACTGGTACCAACCAGTGTGAGGACCAGCAGCAGGTTGGCGGGCCACAGTCCTGAAAATGCCTTGACTTTGCTCTTCGATTTGGTGATGGCCCAGATTAACACTCTGTGGCAAGTACAAGCAGTGAGTTACTTTATGAGTAACTTCCCAGGCAGACAAGAACAGGAACAGATGCCACATCAATGAGGCTGGTGCAGTTCCCTAATATGTTATCAAGTGTATCTTCTCCATTCAGTGAGGCAAAAATACATGCTCTTCTTGCATGATGTCTACAATACAGATGCAGGCCCATGTCACAGAACAACTTCAAAGTAGTAGCTTCTTCTAAACTCGCTTCCCTTCCCTCTCCTCTGGAATTAAGTGATCCTACAGAATTAAGATGCTCACAGGTCCTTGGAAGCCACAGCCCCGGGAGACCCATGTGTCCAGCTCTGGGAATGCTGGAAGAGCAGCCTTTTCTTCTAGAGGTCTCTGAAGGCCTCTAGGGAATGTCCAATAACTACCCAGAGAGGAACCTGGGTCAAGCAGATAGACTATGATAATCAGAATGAGCTTTGTCTAGAAAGGAAAGAAAACTGAAAGATGTAAGGTAACGTACACAGATCCCAATGCCTTCTTCCTTCACAACCTCTGCTCTTTCTTGCCACGTCATAGTTGAGAGGACCGCTTGGGTTCCAACCGTGGTGTCTCACTTCCTCACTTAGGAAAGTGGCAGGAAGGAAGATGAGCATCCTTCCTCGGAAGTCACAGGCAGCACAGAACTCTACCCACCCCCAATGGCCAGCTCCAGGGGATATGCTAACACCTACCTGCTAAGGAGGTTGGGAAATGAAGTTTCCATTTGGCCAGCCATGCATAGTTCAAAACTTACAGGTCTATGACCCAGACGGGAGGAGAACCTCTGTTACAGTGGCAGTTGAGAGGAATGCACACTGAGAGCCTTCCTCTAGCTCACTAGCTCAAGGCAGGCTCAGTGCCATCAGAAGGCAGAGCAGGGGCTGTGTGCACAAAGTGGAGAAGCCAGCTGTGAGCTGAAAGGCCCTCAGCTGACTCCACACCAGGTCGTTTCCGACACTCTCCTCCTCCAGCACTACAGTCCCCTTGTAACTTATCTGCCATTCTCAAGTTTAAAGCGAGAAATTAAAGATCCAGTAATGATAATAATGCAGCGAAGATGAGCCATGGCTCTCTGCTTCAAAGCTCTCTCGAATGGTGCCTCCACACTTTCCACTACTGACCTCACTTTCCGAGTGAAGCACCGACCCCACGGTGCAAGTGGATAGGCTGGAAATTGCCAGAATATCAGAAACAGATGGAGCAAATATAGAATCAGTGCAGGTTGAGAGAATCCCAGGAGAAGGGCCTGGTCTCAGGCAAGAAGGAAAAAACCCAGTCCTGAGAGTTGACGGTGCCGTGACATCAGAGATACTGCTCCAAAGCTGACTTGAGATTGAACTGCTAACTTGGTACCTCGTGACATTCTCCTCCACGGGCCCAACAACAGTGCATTGACAGCCTCAGTCACAAGGACCCAGAGTGAAGGCAGGGAGGCAGGAGGCCATTCTTTGGTTTGAAGGTAGCCTGTTTTTCCACAGCCACCTCATAGGATCATGTGTCAGAGTATGATAGTTCTCTGTTAGTGCAAGAGCTCAGGGGGCATGGATGAGAGGAGCCTGGGGGAAGGAAAAATAAGCTGAGAGTCTAGAACCGAATGTAGCTCTCTGGGTAAGCTGGTCTTTGCCTTCCCAGCAGAGCAGGCACTACAGAGAGTTACCCTTGTCCTCCCAGCTGTAGTCCAGGATCATGGACTCCCTCAGGCCACCTGACCCTCCTTTCTACACACTCATGGGCTGTCCAAGAGCACAAAGTCCCTTTTGTTCCCCAAGTCCTCTTCATTCAGTGTCAGTGGCTTGGCTCTGGGCCAAGCAGGCCAGCAACTGCATCGATGTTTGACTCTAGGAAGATGCCTCTGCTGTACCTGTGAGAAGTGCAAGCAGCTTCCACATCTTGGGAAAGGATGCTTGCCAGAGGACACAGGTGGACAGTGTCTCTCTGTGTCATTTAATGTCCTCTCGGGCAGTGATATGAGAGGACAGTATCTCTCTGTGTCCTACAGGGAAGATGTGTGTGTCTTGTGGGGGGTATCCTCAGCACGCAAATATTTATGAGTTTTCTTTGGGGGCTGGTGGTTGAATAAGTTAATAATTTAATGTGCAAAAAATACGGTGAACTTTGGTGGGTCATGTTTCCTCGTGTGAGCTGTTTCTCTAGTGACTTCATTCATCTGTTCACTAGTTCATAAGTTGTGGCATTTTGGGGATCATCTCAGCAGAGTATATGAACATCTGGGCAGCAGTAACATCTCTTAGTCTGTTAGGACCTGTCTACTAACTAATCCAGTGAAGTAAAGAGACTGCTGTGATGGTGCATACCTGTCACTCCAGGAAGGACACTAAGGAGGCTACAGCTTGGGGAATCAGAAATTCAAGGCCTGGGCTACAAGGAGAGACCCTGCCTTTAAAAACCAAAGTCAAAACCAAACAAAAAGCAAAAATCGTAGTTACCTTAGGAATCCAGCATGTGCTGTTGGTGAGCAGAAAAGAGCCCAGATGATCTGGGTGGCAAGAGATCACTACAGTGGTCTAGAAGCCCAGAGTAGAGAACAATAGAAAAGGGTGGGGGTATTTCCAGGTCCACATGGTGGCTGAAAGGGCAGTCACAGCCATATACACAGTGCACTTGGAACAGGCACTCGGCTACGCTTGGAGAGGAGGCAGCAGGCTCAGACAGGGTTTCCCATCAAAGGTCCTGAGGTCCAGGCTGCTTCAGATTTCCTGGGGAATCAGTTCTCTGTGCTGTCCATGGGAGGCTGAGCTGGAGGAGAGCTTTGCCTTGCACATGAAGGGCCATATGTTGTTGTTGTTGTTGTTGTTGTTGTTGTTGTTAGGAATTAGCATTGACTAAGGAATATCTCACACTGGTCTCAGCCACACTCATTATTTGTTCCCCCTCTGCTGTGCCTGGTGGATTTGAGAACACAGTATCCAAGAAAATTATCAGGGATCTAGAAGATAATTAAAGTTATTTCACCAAGGCTGCGGATGGCCAACTTTGTCTTGGGACAGAGTGAGGAAGAGGGGAGAGTCTGCAGTGGCTTTCAGAAGTTCAGGTCATTTCACTGCTGCAGAGAAAAGCCGTCCTCATGGGTCACTCTGTGCCTTGCTCCAGTGTGATCTGACCTAGAACCCACTCCCCTTCCCGACTCTCACGCCAGCTCTCCACCGCCAACTGCTTCAGAAGCTAGGCATTCTTAAATTTGTTTCCAGTGTTCTATTTTGTAGATGATAGTCTACAAATTTCTCGGGCATGTAAACTTGAGTATTTCTTGTGTATTGTTTTCATGTTCTTCCTTCTTTCAGTAAATACTGATTGCCTAGTATGTGCTCATCTCTGGAGATGTTTTATGTGTGCCTACTATGTGCTTTGGGTACTTGAAATAGAGCAGTAAGTGAGTCAATAGTCCCATTCTCCAGCAAGAGGGGTAAATATCGTATGTCTCAAGGTGCTCATTACTGTGAAAAAGATGTGTTGCTGTCTTAGTGAAGATGTCTATTGCTGTGATAAAACCCCATGACCAAAAGCAACTTAGGGAGGGAAGGGTTTATTTGGCTTATGCTTCCACATCACTGTCCAATACTGAAGGAAGTCAGGACAGGAACTCAAACAGGACAGGAACCTGGTGCTGATACAGAGGCCGTGGAGGAGTGCTGCTTACTGGCTTATTCAGCCTGCTTTCTGAGAGCACCCTGGGTCACCAGGCCAGGGTGGTACCTCCCATGGTGAGGTGGACCCTCACACATCAATCATCAATTAAGAAAAGGCACCCACAGGCCAGTCTGGTGGGGGCATTTTCTCAGTTGAGATTCCCCTTTTAAGATGAGTCTAGCTTGTGTCAAGCTGACATAAGACTAACCGGCGTAGTCGTCATCCACAAGTATAAGAACATTAAGGAGAGGGGAACTCTCTAACTACACATCTTACTAATGTGTAGTTGGCTTTTTTTTCTTTTGGTGGGCCACACCCAGCTCCCAAGTAAAGATACGGAGGCTTCTTATTCTTTGTTACAAATGCCTGGCCTCCGCTTAGGCTTGTTTTTAGCCAGCTTTTCTGACTTAATTATCCTGTTTCTCTATATCTGTGTTTTCCCTCAGAGCTTTTTACCTTTCTTTCCTTCTATCTGCATGTCTTACTTTCCTGCTTCTTCTGTGGCTGTTAGCTGGGTAGCTCAGTGGCTGGCCCCTGGTGTCCTAGTCCTCATTTCCTTCTCCTTTTCTCCTCCCCTCTTTCTTCTCCTTCATTCTTTCCTCTTGCCTAGATTTCTCCGCCTATATTTATTCTCTCTGCCCACCAGCCCTGCCTATCCTTTCTCTGCCTAGCTATTGGCCATTCAGCTCTTTATTAGACCAATCAGGTGCCTTACGCAGGCAAGGTGAAACAAATGCTACACACCTTTACATAATTAAACAAATGCAGCATGAACAAAAGTAACACACCTCTACAGTTAAAATAACAGTCTGCAGCATAGACAAATACAACGCATCTTTGCCTGGTTATAATATTCCACAGCAGACATGTTTGTTCTTTCTCTGTCTCTTGGCTCAGTGTGCTACATCAGAATGGACATTAAAGACAATGACATTTTCCTCTTATTTTCCTGCAGCCGGAGCAGAGGCAGAAGCTAGGCTGGGGGCTCAGAAGGCCACAGAGTCAGTGGGACCTGTGGGCCAGTTTTCTAGAAAAGCTGCAAGAAAAATACACAGAACATTTTAGAAAACTGAGCCTTTTGAATTGTGTCTGCTCCTTTGGGGAACCTATCCTATCTGGTTGGTCTGGTTTTCTTATGAATCTGCTATTTACAATGATCAGTTTACCACTATAGTCTCTTAAAATGCTTTAAAACTTGCCAATGACGTCAAGGCTACAGCTAGGTATATGATGAATTCTACCCAGGTTATTCTAGTGTGTTTCAGAGACATCTAGAAAGTTGCCTCAAACATCTTTAAGAGAATATCTTGGGGATTGGAATAATGTCTCTGCTCTTCCAGAGGACCTAGGTTCAATTCCTAGCACCCAGATGGCAACTCACAGCCATCTGTAATTCCAGTTCCAGGGGATATGACACCTTCTTCTGGCCTCCAGAGGTGCAGGTGTGCACATGTATGCACACAGACACAAATGCAGGCAGGACACCCATACACATAAAATGGAAGTTAAAAAATAGAATCCACCGATCTCTACATCCATCCACTAATTCAACATTTAACTGTGAGCTAAAAATCCTGAGCTGAGCAGTGGTGGTACACACCTTTAATCCCAGCACTTGGGAGGCGGTAGCAGGCAGATCTTTGAGGTCTAAGCCAGCCTGGTCTACAAAGTAAGTTCCAGAACATCCAGGGCTATATAGAGAGAAACTCTGTCTTGAAAACAAAATTCTATTAAAACATGTGGACAATGTAGCTTTCCTTCTCAGTTAGAAGACAGGAAAACACACAGTGAGTAAAGTAAGCAAATGACAGAATAATTGGTAAGAGGTATGGAGAAAAGTGAATCAGAGGAAAAGAACCGTGAATGCCTGAGGAGACAGGAACTCAGTTTTTAATTTGGCCATAGGGTTAGTGTTAGGGTTAGGGTTGAGCAAAAGATACTTGAACAAAGACTTGAAAGAGGTATAGACAGGTATATGATGCCACAAGGCAGACCTAGGGAAGGAAGAATGTCTCAAGTAGAAGACCGTAAAGAAGACAGGGTTCTGGGGCACGGGAAGGAAGCACATTCAGCTAGAATGGTGTCATTAAGAGAGCAGACCGAAGTCAGAGAAGGCATGAGGTCAAATCCTGGGGATGTGAGGTGGGAAGTTCGGAGAACAGAAACATGACCCGGTGTTCATTTTAATGCATTTATGCAGGGTGGAGAGAGATGGTGGTGCATGGCTACCAGGTCTTTGTAATGAGCAGCATTTGCTGGTGCAGTAGATGAAGGAGAAAGACCTGAGAGCTGGCCGTGGCTTTGGGTTGTTTTGTCTCTTCTCTAGCTTTAGCCGCTGGAGGATGAGATGGGAATTAACAGAGATGGGCAGAAAGTTCAGAGGGGCATTTCTTAAGTAGAAATTAATTTGGGGAGTTTTTTTTTTTAGCAACTAGATGGATATTTCTAATAAGCAATGAGTCTGAAGTTCAGAAGGAACGTACAAACAGTATTTGGGAGGAGATGAAGGATTGTGCTTTGAGACATTTCAGTGTTAAGACATCCTAGAAGGCTGGGGCTTAGCTCAGTGGTAGAGCACTTGCCTAGGTTTGCTCTTGAAAATAAATAAATGGGTTCTGGAGAAAAGGAGGGACAGCAAGGGGGGGGCTGAAAGTGAAGGCTGGGGGTACGTGACGAGAGTGATATTCTGGAAAAGGGTTTCCAGGGCCTGTGAGTGGTTCCATGTCTAAGCTAGGAATGGAGATCTCAGCATTGATTTCTTACAGCACCTCGGAGGTCAGTGTATTGTAATTGTTGTAGATGAGGGGGAAGGAGGCCATGATTGGAGCCTCTTAACAGAAGGGAGGAGGAGGAATTAGAAAGATCTAGTGTAGATGGTCAATCGGGAGGGATTGGACTGTGAAAGAGCCAAGGAAGCAGTCTAGAGTCGATTTGTTTTAATGGAGAGGAGTTGAGAATGGCCCAGGAAAGGGAGTATTTTGATGGAGAAGAGCAGAATTGTGAAGACGCCTTTTCAAGGGTGTGGGAAAGAGTGTGATCTAATGGCAGGGTTGGCCTCGGGCTCAAGGGCAGCTTACCCTTTCAAGGACCGAGGTTAAATTCTGGACACGTTGATAAGTATGCGTGGGGAACAGGCAGGAGTGAGGTCTTCCAACTGCCTCATTTTTCTTAGCGTAACAGGAAGTTAAGTTATTGGCTCTGTGGTTGGAGGAGAGATTATAAAGCAGTTGTGGAGAAGACTAGATGAGCAAACCAACATGGCCACCTGTTAAGTCCTCAGAGTCTCAGAGGAGGCATCTGCTGGTTTTCTTTCGCATATTCCATTTTTCCTGCTAATAGCTAATGTCCATCAAAATGCCAGCGTGCGGTAGGTGTTCAATAAGTGTTTAATTTCAGCATTGGGATCATTTTACCCATAACTCATTTGTAGTTAACCACGCAGCACGCTTTATTCTTAGCACCTTATCGGTTTATTACATTTGCAGGTGGTGGCTACTTGTGTCACATTTAGATTCAGGAAGAGATGCAGTCAAGTCACGAGGGAATGCAAAGCGAAGCAGCTATTGCAATCCTTAGTGATAAGTGAAAACACAGATTTGCTTGTGGGTGGTCAGCTCCCCAACAGGATCCTGCCGGCACCACCAAGGCCCATCCAGGAGAGGGCAGTCCTGCATGCATAAGCATTCTTGCCCCACCCTCGGGCTCTGGAACACTGTGAAGGTTCCCAGGCTTTCAAGCCACAGTGCCTGATCCTTTAAGAGATTTATTTGCTTAAAGCAGTGGTTCTCTTGCAGTGATTTCCCCCTGGGTGGCATTTGGCATCATCTGGAGGTATTTTGAGTCATCATAAATGGGGAGTAGAGGCAAAAATGTACTCCTAAACACCCACAAATGGATCAAACAAGCACTATGCTCTATAGGGAGATAATCTGCTCCAAAGTGCCAACCAGTGCACTGAGAAGCTGAATAATCCTCTCTCAATGAACATCTGTAAACAACTCAGTAAAACTGAGACGAGACAGAGGAAGAAATAAAAGGCACTCAGGGTGATGCAGAGATGGCTCCCTGGGTAAAAGCACTTGGTGTTCAAGCCTGACAACCTGTGTTTGGATCCCCAAAACCTCCATAAAAGCTGGACCTGGTAGTGCAAGCCTCCACAATCCCAGCATGCTATAGGAAAAGGGGAGACAGGTGGAGCTCCAGGAGTTTGTCAGTCAGCTAACATAGCTTATGCAGCAGTAAAGAGACCGTCTCAAACAAGACGGGAAGGCAAGGACTAAAGCCTGAAGGCTGTCCTCTGATGGCCACATGCATGGCATGGCATGTATGCCCACACCCTCACACATGAGCACGCCCAATTGCTGGCACACATGGGGTGAGTGGAGGAGATTCAGCACTTCGACCCACAGAAATCTGTCAGAAAGAGCCTATGGGCTTTGCTTTGGATCGATTTATCACTTCAGATGCTCCACGTGCTGGCTGTTGTCACCAGTGTGACAAGCTAGGAAATGTGTAGCAGTGACCATGCAGGGCAGCCAAGAGGGCAGATTGTCTTCTCAGCATCCATACCGGCCTTCTATCTGTGTAGAAAAGTGATGCCACAAACCCCCCCTTTATGTAAATATTCTCCACTTCCAAAACATAATTTGCTGCTGGGTCTCATGGTCTTGCTGCTTGTTCTCAGGCCCTGTGTACTTCAGATGGTTCAGGGTGCTGTCCTCAAAGCCTGCCGGCCTGATTTATCTAAAGGACTTTGTCATCATGAGGGGCCACTTCCTTGCATTTTGGAACGCTTTTCTGAAACACACCAGCTTTGGAAAAAAACATAGGCATATTTCTGAATGTGTGCCTCACCTGAAACACATCTCTTTCCAAGCCACAATGAGCTCAGCATTCAGTAGCCCAGTGTGGCTGTATCTCTGTAGAGCAAGCTACCCCACCGCCTCACAGTGGGAATCTTGTTCAGCAGAACTTAGAGAGGAAGGAGTGAAGATCAACCTCCTTCTGTGGTTTTGCTTCATATGTGACTGTCTTTATCCTTTCTCTTTGTGCATGAACTCTGTTGTGAATGTCTAAAGGTGAAGGAATGGATGAACTGATCATCTGTGTGTAGCTGCGACAAGAAGCACAAAGACATGTTCAAATCACAGGCAGGCTGCAGGTTTCACCAAAGACCAAAGTGCCTGCTTTCTTTATTTTAGTAGTTTATTTAAAGAGCTTATGAGAGAACATATAGAAATCAAGCATGGCCATGGAGCTGGGAGCTGGTTTACCAGGATCTACAGAGCTAATCCAAAGGATTCTTTAGGTTGGAGGAGAAAGGAGCAGTGGAACATTATCAATATGCCCTTACTGAACTTAATTTAATACAGTATTATACTCCTGAAATACAAGATAACAATAATACGATATCAATAAAGATAATGATAATTGTTATCACCCATGGAGGGATACTTCTGTGGGCTAGGCTTTATCTCTGAAGCTATCTGGATTATATCACTTCATGCTCAAACTGCCTAGAGGAAGTTAGTACCCAGGCAAGACTAAGACTCCAAGAAACAATATAATATGCCCCAGCCTTCCAAACACTAAGCTCCAAATCAAGGACCTCAGGCATCTTACATGTGCTAAGAGAGTTTGCTCTTGCAACAAACTCTAATTGGAATCCCTTTGAGTAGAGGAAGACTCTCCATAGTCTCTTTCATGGAGTCTAAGTTCTTTGGTGAAGAGTTCTATAATACAGCCATAATATTTTTGTGTGTTTTTTTCAATGTAACCTATTTGGCCCACATCATACAAGGTGATGTAACAGAAAGTATACAGCACAAGGTGTCCTTCTATTAATCATGAAACACCCCTAAAGTTAGATTCTTTGGAACCCATTTTCACACCTTCAAAGTAGAATGAATTCTAGAGTGTATGTCAAGTGTCTTACAAACTCCCCACAGTCACTGTCAATACTGCTGTTCGTTCTATTTAAATTCTCAAATTTTAGTGTTTGCCGTATGAATTTACATTTTACTTTGACATCTACATTTTGCATAGTGCCAAAGACCAAGCATGAAGAAACATGACCCGTTGACGCACCTTCCAAGATCAGGGAAATATTGGTGTAAAGCATGTTTGTCTTTTATATTTTAGGCACTGCCCAGGTGATGGAGGGTGGCCAAGTGGAATACAAGCCTCTTTCAGGCATTCGGTATATGTGGTGGTACCATTTAATTGGCCTCGTGTGGACTAGCGAATTCATCCTTGCATGCCAGCGGATAACTACAGCGGGAGCAATGGTCACTTGCTATTTCAACAGGTGAGTCCAGTCTTTGACGCCTGTAGTCCGTCTGCATGCTTCAGATTGTATATGCATCTCCGAAGGTATTTGGGAGTTTTCACTCAACTCTTTAAAAGAGAGTAACAAGAATTAGAAAAACAAACCAACAAAAAGATTACGCTAAAATTTGACCTAAAAGCTCATGGATGGGTCAGAAGAAGTAGTCCGCCTTAAATCTCACACACTTTCAGGCTCTTTTGCTTAAACTAGAAAATATAGAAAGAAATCAAACAGCAAAGTAATCTTATCGCCTAGAATTAACAAATACCTAAAAGAAAGGGTTATATCCTCCGTTCTTACTGACTTCAGACTTTAAACATTTTTGATCTATTTTAAATACACTCCAGTAGCTATATTAACTATTTTACCTCTGTGAAATCAGAAGAATATTTTTACTGTAAACCATAATTCATTTCCTTAGCATTAAGTACTAGTGAATTGATTACTCTCTTCTGTATCTATAGCCCATTACCTCAGGAAAATAATTGAGGACTCCTCCTCCTCCTCCTCCACTCCCACCCCACCCCCACTCACATATACCTGAGCTCTTTGTATCTCTTGTGTGTAACTCTCCAGGGATTGTAGCCAGAAGAGCAGGCTCGGGACAATGACAGGGTTGGACTTGGAACAGGAAGTTTACTCCTGGTAGAGCTGACCCTCCTCTAGCCTCTCAGACCAAATGAGTAGATAAACATGAGCTTTCTGGGGTGAGAAAGCCAAGCAGCCATGATTCATGCCACTGAACAGTTGCCTCCGGACGATAAAGAGCACTGTGGGTTTTTAATATGACAGTACCCTTTGGGAACCACATCATTAGGGACTCTGGAGGATCACAAAGGGGCTGCTGCCCTTGGTTGTCATTGAGAGCCTCCCAGCAGCTGGGGGAGGTGGGAGCTGCTTGGCCTCCAGCAGGAAACACACATCGGTCCAGCCAAATTGGCCAGCAGGTAACATCTGTCTGACAGATTCATGTTATCATAGCATAACCAGACTAAAGCATTTACAGCAAGGGCTTGGATGCAGAGGTCCAGTGGTCCATGGGCATCGATCCCAGACCTCCCTTCTCTCCACACTCCATCATGAAAGAAGTACAAAGGAGTAAATACACAGACTGTGAGAAATAGGCAAGCGATGGCAACAGATGAAAACCATCAGCCTTGAAACATGTGACTTTGGACGCTAACGTCAAAAAATAAAATTCAGTCACGTGATGAAAACTGAAGACAGGATCTGCCCCAGCGGGAAAAGCTAGGTCGGCTTGTGTGTGCAGGCTGTGTGCAGACATGCACAGAAGAGGCTGGCTGCGTGCAGAAGCCAGAGGCAGGAAGTCAAGTATAAAATGTGCTTCCAGCCCAGCCAGATGGCTCGGCGGGTGACAGCGCTTGCCGTGAAAGCCTGGTGACCTGAGTTTGATCCCCAGAACCCGTGCTAGAAAGAGACACCTGACTTCCGGAAGCTGTCCTTCAACTTCCACCAGGGCATTCCCAGGCCCTCACACTTGCATGAACACAGCATATGGATAGACACACAACAATAATAAGTACAAATTTAAAAGCAAATAAATACAAAATAAAATGTGCTTCCAAAGATGCTAAGTCTTCAACCCCTAGACGCTTCCTCCATATAAAGAGAGTCCGCCTTTACTGTCCAGGACTATAACCCAGAGAGGGTCTGCTCATGAGGTGTCCAGCACAGCTGAGGCTGGGGCAATGCTGTGTGCTGAAGCAGGGAGAGCAAATAGAAGACTACGTGCTGATTGGTGAGGACCCCATCACCATCACAGCCGCATTCCACAGCTCAGCTCCCAGGATCTTGGCAGCCAGGTTGGTGCTCTAAAGGGGGGAAGCTTTCTAATCCAAGTCAGGTGCCACAGGAGCCCCAGACTCCTACCCCAGCAGTGGCGCTGCCCCGGCAATAAGCAGTCTCTCTCGTACAGAGCATCCAAGGGTGTGTGAACTGCTCATTAGTGCTTACGGTGCATCCAAAGAAAGTGAAAGGGATTAGACACCAAACGAAAGGAATTGAGGGGAAACAGACACAGTGCAAGCTGCAAAGGAACCCGGGGACAGTGACCATAATACTGTCACAGAGAACAAAGAATGTGAGCCCCTTAACTCAGGCTCCACA
Organism: Peromyscus attwateri; assembly: GCA_902168425.1. Classification (NCBI taxonomy): domain Eukaryota; kingdom Metazoa; phylum Chordata; class Mammalia; order Rodentia; family Cricetidae; genus Peromyscus; species Peromyscus attwateri. The sequence continues at coordinate 20,823 of CABHPP010112550.1, read as the reverse complement.
CATAAAAATGAATATGGAGAGAACAAGGAAGACCTTTTAATAATCAGCTATTTCAAAACTAGGAATTGTCTATTGAATGCTTAAACTATGGAGCTGAAGAATTCTTCTAGAAAGTTGAACAAAAAGACAAGTGGGAAAATAAGAGGAAGGATAATAAAATGTTAGGGTTATTTAGGAAGCCCACCATCTCACTGATACAGTTTTAGAAAGAGCAAACAAAAAAAAATATTTTTGAGGCAGGGTCTCGTGTAGCCCAAGCATCGAACTCGCTGTGTTGCTGAGAGTCACCTGGATCTCCCGATCCTCTTGCCTCCTCCACTGAAGGTCTGAGAATTTCAGGATACACTTCCACACTGAATTGTAGCATATGCCGGGTGTGGTGGCGCACGCCTTTAATCCCAACATTCGGAAGGCAGAGGCAGGTGGATCTCTGAGTTCCTGGCCAGCCTGATCTACAGAGCGAGGTCCAGGACAGCCAGGGCAACACAGAGAAACCCTGTCTCAAGAAAACAACAGCAACTATTAAAGAATGAAAATTTCAAAGAAATGTGGTCAGCGCTGAGGACGTAAGTTAGACATCTCCAGAAGCTTCTCAAAGAGAAAAAAAAAAAATCGGACAGGGGCTTGAGCCTCAGAATCAAATCTGACCTTTGACATTCAGCAGCAACTCTGAACCCAAAAACAGCAGAGCAGAACTGTCCAAACGTGTGCGCTCCCAGGTCCCTGACCTAGAGTTCTATACCCATTCCCACCATCGATCAATTAAAGGTCACAAAATCCCCAAAGATTTCCCCAGGCACATCCTTTCCAGGAAGGATGCTTCCACTGAAAGTCATGAGTAAGCCAGGGAGGAAAAGGAGTTTCGGAAAATGAGCAGCCTGTAGAAAGAAGCCGGGGGAGTTCCTGAGAAGGTAACAGTGTTGCAAGTGTTAAAACAAGAAGTCAGCGGAAGGCTGAGTGGGAGACCAGTGACCTGCAAGAGGCTGTCTCTGGGCAAAGACAGAGCTGAGAGAGGAACAGATGTGCTTAAACACGTTGAGATTTACACTCTGGCTCAGTGTTGAGTGAAGCCCAAGGGAAACAGAGCAAATAAAAAAAATGTCATACAAGGATGAACACCAGGAAGACCCTAAAGTTGTACAGAAGAGGAAATATAGCTGGACGGTGCTACTTGGGTCAGTTGGGAATATTCTTCACAGTACATTTATTTTATTTATGTACTAATAATATGAACGCTAAGTATTAACTAAAAAAAAAACAGTGCAATTGAGGAAGAGTGGGAAGATGAGGGCATGGAGCGGGGAGGTTAGGCTGAACGAGAAAAAAGAAAACCTGAATCTCTTCTGCATGGGACATCAGTAGGCAGTATACAAAGCTGAGAAATTAAGAGGGCCTGAATGTATGGCTCAATGGAAGAGCACTTGCCTGGCATGCCTAAGGCTCCGAGTTCAATCCTCAACACCAGAGAAGAAAATGGACAGGATGCCATAGGAAAAAAAGCGAGTCATAAGAACCTACAGTTTTAAATCAGGGAGGAATGTTCCAGAAGAAACAGCCAAACCAGCATCCCTAGGGAGGGATAATTAAGGACAGGTGAAGCAAATGGCTGTTTTCTTTAAGCCTGCCAGCACTATTTAGTTTTTTAATTATTATTTTTATTAAAAACTAATTTAAAATAAAATACGTAAGTGAGTTGAAGACATGGCTCGGTGGTTATAAGTATTTGCTGCTCTTGCAGAGGACCCAGGTTCGACTCCCCAAACCCACATCCAGCAGCTCACAACAGCCTGCAACCCCGGCTCCGGGGAGCCAGCCCCTCTTTCACTCTCCAGGAGACATCTACATACATGTGGCAGACATACATAGACATACGCCTAAATTAAAAATAGAAATCTAAAATAAAATGCATGATTTTTTATTTTTTTAGCACTACAGTTACTTAATTATTAGTCTTCTTAGCCAGGCATGGTGGCACACTCCGAAGGCAGAGGCAGGAGGATCACCACATCTGAGGCCAGCCTGGTTTATAGAACAAATTCCAAACCAATGTGGACTATATGGAGAAACCTGTCTCAAAACAAACAGGAAGAGAGGACTGTCTGCTTCGCTGTGAAACCACGAGGGCTGTCCTCGTGGACAGCTCACAGTTCTTCCAGGCTGTGTTTTTGACTGACATGGTCACTCGCACTGACTGCTGTCGTGTTTTAAGCTTCAAGCAGGCTGAAGAGTTTATAAAGAGGCCACTATGTCCCAATCTGTGCGCAACCCTAAAACCCACCTTTAAAGATCATTTTGTGGAATGTAGAAACGGCTCAGCAGTTAAGAGCACTTGTTGCTCTTGCAGAGGACCCAGGTTCGGTTCCCTGCACCCTCATGGCAGTTCACAATTGCCTGTAACTCCAGTTCCAGGAGATCCTACGCACTTTCTGGCCTCCTCTGGGCATACACTTGATACACATATATGCAGGCAAATACTCATACACATAAATAAACATAAATACATCTTTAAAATACAAACAAACAAGCATTCACTGAAGAGGGCATCAATAGAGACTCTCTTTGGGAAGCCAAGAGCACGTGCCTGGGCTCTCAGCACTGGGGAAGATGGGGAGTTTACACCCTTAGTCAAGGAGGAGCTTGAGGCTGCATAGTTTGAGGCTAACCTGGGCACGAGACCCTGTCTCAAAGAAGGCAGTGGGCGGGGATAGTGGGGAGCAAGGGGGACCGCTCAGCAGATAAAGTGTTTGCTGTGCAATCATGAGGACCTGAGTTCAAGCCCCAGAACCCACACAAAAAGGCAGACATAGTGTCCCACATTTGTTTTTTAGTTTTAATGTTGTTTACATTTATTTGGGGATGTGCATGTACACACCTGAGTGTGAAGGTCAGTTAATAATTTGCTGGAGTTTGTTCCTTCACTGTGGGTCCCAAGGATGGAACTCAGGTCATCAGCTTTGGCTGTAAGCACCTTTACCCACTGACCTTCTCTCTAGTCCTGTGGTGTAGACTTATGACCCAGTGCTAAGAAGGTACAGATAGGCAGATCCTTGGATTGCAGGCCCGCCAGCCAAGCCACTGACAGACCCTGAGTCAGAAAACAAGGTTTGGATGGCACCTAAGAAACAATGTCCTAGCCTGCCACCACAGGTTGACCTCTGGATTCCACATGTAGGAACACACACACACACACACACACACGCACGCACGCACGCACGCATGCACGCACGCACGCACGCATCATCCCTTCCTTGTGTTTGTCTAGCAAAACCTGCAGGATGGAATGAGAAGACCGTGAGGTGGTGGTAAAGGTCATCCTTCCAATCCCACAAGCAATACAAACTGTCTTTATAAAGATGAGGTCTTTGCAGTGGCCACACTGTTCCCAGTCACTGACGGCTTTGTTGGGAGCCAGGAACCCCATGCAGCCCAGACTTTATTCAGGGACTACAGCACAAAATCCACTTTGCATAACGTTGAAGGAGTTTCTAGAGAGTGCCAGGCTGAACTGAACTATTGTTCTTAGGGTCCTGAGGTTGCTGGTGTGGCTGTTAACTATTATACGTAATGTAGTATAATGCTTAAAGGTAGTCTCCATCTTCCCCAGACTCCTATTCAAGTTATCACTTGGTTACCCAGCATGCCTAGCACCACAATGTCAGTTCTCAAAACTATGGTTAGGTGCAGAGTTTAGCATTATTTTCAGCTTCCTGGAGAAATAATCAGATCCTCTTCCTAAAGGCAGGTTGTGCTGACTGTAAGGGAGGCCAAGCTGACGGCCCGGGCCGCTTGTGCAGTGGGAAGGAATGGCAGGCTGATGTCCCTGGTGACTTTAGGAATGGGCGGTGACTTCAGTGACTCTGCTCAGCCTCATCTTTTGCAGGACTGTTTCTAGTTTGAAAGCAGGTATTGAGTGACTCTTGGCTTGGGTTAAAAGGGCCTTTTAAAGTCCCCTCGCCTGTCATGTGATAACCTAGCTTCTGGGGCCTCCGTATCTTCCTCCAGCCAAGGCCTGCAGAGCCAAGCATTGTGACTTGGGAGGGAAGGCAAGGCAGGCACTCCTCTGTCCCAAATGGTTTATCCTGCTGCAGTAAGACCTGCTCAGAAATCTGATGCCTAAACCAGACTTCAGTACCTGGAGGGCCAAACCTGGAGGCCCCATTCACAGTGGTCTGTGAGTCATTTCTCTCCCAAGCAGATGGGAAGCAGGTGTCCCCTCTGCATCTTTCTCTTAAGTGGTAGAGTAAGTTCTAAGGCTTATAAATTTCAGTGGAAAAGTAAACATCCTTCCTTTAGAAAAAAAAATTAAAAATGAGGAGATGGGGAAAATGTGTCAGAATTTCCTGGCCTGCTCCACTCTTCAGTATCAGATCAAAATGACAAAATGGATTTCCATCAGTGAAAGCCCTGGTCTGTCCTCCAACACCACGGCCCCACCCCCTGGATCTCCTGTCGCCTAGGCTGGCTTCAGGTTCACTGTATAGGGCAGAATGACATTGAAGTTTTGACCCTTCTGCCTCTACCTCCTTTTGAATTCTGGAATTATACACAGCACCACCACTCGGGGCTCATACGTGGCTGGGGATCGAACCCAAGGCTTTGTGCATGCTAGGCAAGTACTCTACCGAGTGAGCCACGGTGAAACATACAGCACCTTTGGGTAGGCAGCCAGGCTGCAGCTCTGCCTCAGTCTCCCTGCCACGCTCCCTTTCTCCTCCTGGATGATTTAAGGAAGAGCAAAACGCAGCAGTTGCCAGCTCTTGAGACCTGGCTGGCCATGGGCCTCCTCCTCCCTCGGATCCCAGGCCGTTATCCAAACCCGAATTCATGGTGACTTAGCAGGCCGAGCCAGTGGTAGAGGAATGTTTTCTAAAGAGAGCAAGCTTCCCTTGGAGCCCATGAAGCTGCTTCTGGGAAAGTTGGCCTCTTTTTCTAGAATGGCATCCCTGAGAACTCAGGGTCACATTCGGAAGGTCACCAGCAGGGTGACATCAGCTCTCCTCTCCTTTAGCTTTCAGGTTTGAGGGAGAGGGAGGACCATTCCCATTCTGTCCTTTCTTTCTCTCTGTGAAGCTGACTGGGCACACATTCCTGGGACCTGTGTCATTACAAGTCCAGTAAATGATTCACACTGAAGTGACCTTTAGGGAACACAGAAGAAATCAGCTGGTTTCGGGGAGCCCAAAACTGTCCAGAAGCCAAACGGCCCAGTGCTGCTGTGTCTTCCTTTCAAACCTAAGCTCCCTATTACCCTTGCTGGCCCTGGTCCCGATCATGTGACTTGATGATTGCTCTAATCACCAGATTAATTACACATGCCCCTCTGCCATGTACGAGGTGAAGGACTCAATCTACTGCAAATGAAAATAATATCAACAGGCACCTGGAAGGGTGGGTGAAAGGACCAAGAACGATAAGAAAGGAACGTGTGTATTTTGGCTCATAGATATTTTTTCTGTTTTGCATTTGTTTACACATGAATGCCTCCAAAAAATGTAAATTAGCCCAGGATATAAGGTAACCTTGGCTACCAAGGAGGATAAAAATCTTGCCCAGTGCTTATTGCATCACCAGTGCCAATGAGGATCTGAACCAGAGAGAAGTTTCGTGTTGCTTTTTAAATAGTGAGTTTTAAATGTTCTTCTTCCCTCTTCCCAGGAATCAAAATGACCCTCCTGCCCATCCAATCCTTTCGTCTCTCTCCATACTTTTCTGCTACCATCAAGGAACTGCGGTGAAAGGGTCATTTTTAATCACTGTGACAAGAATCCCAAGAGTCATTCTCATGCACATGTATAATACTCTGAAAGAGCCGGTAAGACAACCCCTAAAGCTGACAGGTTGAGGACTGGCCCCCCGGGCAAGGACTCAGACC
>CABHPP010112550.1:0-14851 GCA_902168425.1 Peromyscus attwateri | reverse complement strand
CCTTCTAATTAAAATGCGGAGCCAAGGGTTGGAGTCTGATGGTGCAGTTTCAGTTAGTGTTTGTGCCTCTGTCTCAGGTTTGTTTGTAAGATACGTTATAAAGTAGAAATAATAGTTGTTTTGTTTGGATGCCAACATACTGCCTGCCTGCCCGCTGTGTTTCTAGAGGGTGCCATGGGAAGTGATCGGTGTGGGCCAGGAGGAAAAGTCAGAACGCCTGTGTGTGCACGTGTGTGTGTGTGTGTGTGTGTGTGTGGTCTGTCTGTTTATGTGTGTGCACAGGCACGCGTGCATGTGCATGTGTACATGCTCACACGCGCTTGAGAGTGAGAAATGGATAAGCTGACCCACATCTCAGCTCAAAGGACAGAAAACTGTAGGGCTTTTGTGCCGAGAGGCTTCTCCTCCTCGGGTTTTATTTCCATGCGCATTTAGTTATGAAAGCCAGTGGAAACCAGAACACCAGGAAAACAGCTGTTCTCATGGTGTCTCTAAGCTGCCACACAAGGGAGGCTTGGACTTGCCCCAACTTTCCTGGTCTCATACAATGCTGATCCTTCTCCGCCTCCGTTTCCACCTTGGGGGTTTGTGACTTGCTCTGAGTTTCACAAACCTACCTGATTCCAGCCCTTTGGGTCCGGTTACACGGCCTTGGTAAATGGGGAAGTTTCGTGCCCTGGTTCACGTTGTTCACAATTAATTGTGTTTGCTTTTAAAAACAGAACTCTAAATTGTCAGTATTTTAAAATCCACAATCAAGGTTTCAGCTTGGTGTACCAATTAGGACCAACAGAGTTGAACTGCACCTGGGATTATCTGGCTTTCTTATCTTGCTGCGTTGAGCAGTTGACTATGAAATGTTTTCCTGTGGCTCCTTGCCTGGCTGCATTTTGGACACTTAAAACAGGTGGTTGTACCTGGCCCAGGGCAAATCTAAGCTGCTACAGTATAATCCTAGAGAAGGGTTTCTCAGTTCCTTCCTTCCTTCCTCCCTCCCTCCCTCCCTCCCTAACATTTATTTTTGTTTTTTGTATGTGTGTGAGCCTGCATGAGTATGTACCAGAAGAGGGCATCAGATTCTCTGGAACTGAAGTTATAGGCAGTTGTGAGCTGCCATGTGAGTGCTGGGAATTGAACCTGGGTCCTCTGCAAGAGCAGCCAGTGTTTTTAAGCACTGAGCCATCACTCCAACCCCAGTGCAGGGTTTCCTGAAGTACAGAATCACTCTTTATTTTAAATATACTTAGGCCAGGTGAGTATTTTGTACCTATGCAGCACACATCTGAATATGTTTTATTAATATGTATTTTACAGGCACATATATGTACTAATATATTGGCCACTTATACATCTATTTAATAATGCATATATTCATTTATTTAACATGTGAATTAGTTATTGATAATCATAAGTCAATGAGCAGCTGAGAGCTTGCTGTCCCCTACTGTGCAAGGCATTTTAAGCCCTTTGGGAAAATAGCTTCCACAAACCCAAAGAGAAATTGGTGGAAGACAGAGGTCTCTCCGACCCCATCACTCCTCAGATTCCACAGCATGCAAGGTAACCAAACTCCCATTTAGTGATGCCACCAAGGTGAAATATGACCTCTCATAGGTCTTCTGCCGCAGCCTTATAGCTCGGTCCTGTATCTACAGTGTCAACACCCCTCATAGCCGTGTGTGATCTCTCCTACATTAAACAGTCTCATTCCCAGTTGCCACCAAGCTAAAACCTGTCCAGCTCAAGTTTTAGCCAGTTGAATTAACACTGGGATGAGAAAATGTCTCTATAAGGCAGAGTTGTTCGGGGGGTCCAGGAAATAGGCTAGTTGAGATTTGTTAGCTGGTTCGGAGTTTTTGTTTTGTTATCTCTGGGTGGTAGCTGGGATACGGCAGCTACCCCTTACCCTGTTAGTTCATTCAGTTTTCATTTTTTAAATTCTTAAAATTTTTCTTTTTATATACTTATTTATGATTTGGGGAAAGGAGCTGTGGGTCCCAGGAATCCAAAGCAGGTTGTCAGGCCTGGTGTCCTGCATTTTTACTTCCAGCACTGGGCTCTCCAGCCTGGGATGTTTTCACAATAGGTGGTAGGTAGAACTTGGTCACCCACCCCTTCCCTAGCCAATTCATTCTCAAGTTACACACTCAAGTTAGATTTCAGAAGATCCATGGAATCTTTGAAATTTAGTCTGAAAACCTCATGATAGGGTCTATTACCCTCCACATTAAAGTTGATTAGTTATGTGGGCACGTGACTAGTCTCTACACTATATGGTTTGGATTTCTAGTCAATGACAAAAACCTCACAAACTTCAAATTCAAAAGTCAAGGTGTTCAAGGCATGGTGACATAGGCCTATTGTCTCAGTACTCTGGAGGTTGAAGCAGGGGAATTGGGAGCTTGGGGCTAGTCTGGGCTATGCAGTAACACCTTGTCTCAAAAATAAAAATAAAATAATCCAGCCAGGGCAGTGTGACCCATACCTATAATACACACATTTGGGAGGCAGAAGCAGGAGAATCAGGAGGAGGTCAAGGCTGGCCTCAGCTACATAGTAAGTTTAAGGCCAGCATGGACTACAAAAGACCCTGTCTTTAAAAAAACAACACACACAAAAATTGTGCATACCATTTGACACACTTAAACTAAAAGGTCAGCTTTTCCTTAGATGTTGAATACCGGTTACCCATTTCTCTTTCTGCTGAGGTTAACTGAACCATGACATTGAAGGCCATGAGTGAAAGCTAATTCATCCGCAGTGATAGCAATTAGTTGAGTTGCTGGCATATGACTGAGAATCGCTCCAGGGTTTCCCCCAGTACATAGATCTGCCAATGGAAACTATTCCCCCATCAGAGACAAGCTGCTTACCTTCTCTCTGTATCTCCCACTCTGTCTTTGTGGCCTGAACCTACCTGATCCCAGCAGCGCGGTACGTGGTCAAGAGGTGCTTTCAGATGCAGTTGCTGTGGGCTCTGGTGTCTCACCAGATACCTGTACCATCTCAACCAGGTATGTGCCTTTCCTGCACCCCAGGAGTCTGAGGGTGGCTTCTGTCACGTAGATCAGCAAATTCTTCAGGGCGGGTTGTGTGATTCCTTCAGTTTTCCAACCATGTAATGTGTCAAGTCCACTGAACTCCACCATCAAATCCAGGAAAGCAGCCACAGACAAAATGTGAAGAAACGCACATGTCTGTGTTTCAATAAAACTTTACTGGTGGACTCTGAAATTTGAATTTCTTGTGATTTCACATGCCAAGAAATATTTTTCTTTTGCCTTTCCACTCATTTTAATGTTGTAGATATCATTCTTAGCTCCAGCCTGAGGAAGGCAGGGCAGGAGTCCGTCAGACTGATCACAGCCCCTCAGCAGGGCTGTGGTTTGTAGACCCCTTACCTTGAAACTGTAGACTATTACAACTTCTCTTCAAATTCTGCAGAAATGAGTTTCTTTTTCTTTTTCTACAATAAAAAGTGGCACGTGTCTTTTCACGTTTGAGTATGACGACTAGCTGTCAATGAGAGCAAATGTTAACGCCATAACAGGCGGCCATAACCAGCATAGTTCGCCTACAGTAGGAGAATTTTCTCCCATTTTTTTTCTACATTTCCTTAGCCCTTTCTTTTCAAGCTACAAATATTCTCTTTAAAAATCTTTCAAATTGACAGAGGCTCAAATCAATGTTTTCTTTTTTCTGTAGCTCGTTTAGGAAAGTTTAACAGCCCTTAGTCACATTTATACAAAGCAGTGTTTTTGTAAGGCAGCGGGCTGTTTTATAATTTAAGTGTGTGCAGAGATCTCACTTAGACAAGTCATTCTTATTATGGCCCATCTTTCTAGCAGATGCTCTACCAGAAGAGAAGGGGCTAATTAGGCCATCCATGTTTGATGTCTCATAAGTGGTATTTAAAATACCTTTCATTATTCAGGGAAAGTGTAGCATTCTTTTTTTTTTTTTTTCCTTAAGCCCTGCTCTATTTTTAAGTCTGAATCCGGGTGTACATTTTAGAACATATTTAGATCTAAATACCACAAGCCACGATATATAAAACACAATAAGGCAATGTGGCATTTTTCAGAAAGGTGGGGCGTATATCAAGCCACGCCACGCCTTGTGGATACACTCATAGACTAAAATGCCGTGCTTCTCTTCTCAGAGCTGCGAGTATGAGTCTTCACACCAGCTGCTGGTATGAAGATTTTGTATTGGTACATTGATACACGGTGAGATATAGTTAGACCGGACAGGCAAAGGCCATGGGGCCACTAGCACAAACACATTAGCTGGATGGTCCTCCAAGGCTCCAAGCTGGAGCCAGCGCGTCTCTGTTTCACGAGACTCAGGTTCTTTCTGCGTCCTTCCCTATTTTTACTCTTGGTATCAAACCACGCCCCTGGGAACCTAGCACACCACCATATCAGGAGGGGAGAAATATCAGTGAGGAAGAGGCAGGATGAGGTCCAATCTGCCACCCAACCCTGTCTTCCGTGCAGATAGCTCCACTATCTGTGACGTGGGTTTGGAGTCTACCATTAGGGGGTGGGATGTCAGGACTCCACTGCCTGATTTGGTTACATTTGTTTTTTTCTACTCTGTTACCCTCAGGGACATAGCCTCTGCCTTCTAAAAATCTCACCTGCTAATATTAACTAAGACCTTTTCTCTTGGGAATTGAGAGTAGTGCCGAGGTCGGGTGCAGTGTTCATATCAACCACACTGTAATTACCTTTATACCGGTGGTGAGTCCTGGTAACAGATATGCAGGGGGAGTGACTGTCCTGGGCAATAAGAGGAAGCTGGCCTTGCTCCAGCTCCGAGAGTGAGTCGGTGGGACAAGCAGGGGTGGCTCTCTGAGATTCTGACCTTGGGGTCTGTGCTGCAAGCCATGGCCTCCACTGGCTGTCATGGCCTCATTGCACTAGGGTGGCTCCTACAGGATTGGGCAATGCCATCTGGCATGAGAGCTGCTGACAGAGGAGGCTGGGAAAGAAGAGCTGAAGGGGAGGAATGGAAAGGAAAGGAAAGACTGAGAAGAACGTTGACAAGCAGAGAAGGGTCTGGTCCAAATGACATCCTGGAAGTGAAGTGAATGCCTAAGAAGGAAGACAGCCCGTGGAGATCAACCATCATGGGGTCGGGGGAGACAGAGTTACAGAGGGAGAAAAATAGAACGCTGATCTGCTGAATGAGCAACACAGATACTGCTGTGGTTAACGGAGAAAGGCTTGGCTTTCTTATAAATGGTGCCGAAGAAACAAAGAAAAAGGAAGCTCTACTCGAACAGACAATTCCACCATAAATTAAAAAAATAATAATAATTCAGAGAAACCCTGTCTCAAAAAACCAAAATGATGATGATGATGATGATGATGATGATGATGATGATGATGATTCAAAATGGGGCAGAGACCCAATATAAATCCAAACTGTAAAACTTCCAAGAGAGAAGCTCTTAGTAACCATGAGTTTGAGCAGAGGAGTTCTTAAATACGACACAGAAATCATGAACTATCAAAAAGAAGAATAGGGCACAGAGGAGGCTGAGCTGGGCTTAACCTAGCGTGCATGTCCCATCCCCAGCAATGTATACACCAGGTGTGGTGTACACCTGTAATCCCAGCACTGGGAGATGGATGCAGGAGTTCAAGGCTAGACTCAGCTGCATAGAAAGTTCAAGGCTAGTCTGAGTTATACAAGAGTGAGAAGAGAGGAAGGAGCAGGCGGGAGGCAGGAGGATAATGATGGTAAAATGGTAGTCAGCACAGCTGTCCATCTCATCTGTCAAGAAACAAAGGAAAACGAGTTCAAAGCGAAGAACTGAATTTAGATTAGACTGACAAGTAGCCTCCCATTGGACTAGGTTACTGCGGGGGGTGGGGAAAGTTTGGGCATCTCTATGCCTGGAAATCAGATACAAAAAGGCCAAAGCCCGTTCTCTTTACTCTGTTTGATGGTAAGGAGGCTAGGGAAGCTGGAAGACGATCAAATGTGCTTGTCCCGCTCAGAACCCAGATTACCTCCCTGCAGCTCGGAGGCGGCTGTGGTTCATCACTGCTTCTTAAAAGCCTCATCCATCTTCACTAAGACCCAGGCCAGAGGCAGGGAGAGGTTTCTGCCTTTTGTAGTAGACACCCAGCCTAAGGCTGCGTGGTGCTTCACTTACAGAGTGGGGTAATAACACACCAAACCTCATCATTTCTCATTTCCTTCTCTCTGCTTCATAGATACCAAATGTGTGTACAGCTGAAAAACAACTGTGTCACCTCACACATTCATGAACACAAAAGTCATTTGTTTATGCTGTGTGCAACCATGTGAGCCTGGGATTCAGAGGTAAAGGGAACCAAGGGAATTTGAGATGTGTATGTAGAAGTAAGAAACACACGCTTGCGACATGTACACAACAGTAAGAAACTCAGAAAATGCAGACACTCAGAAAAGGACAACCTTGATAACTGAGTACCCATGGATATCACCAGCTGAAAAGACAGCGACAATGTGGGCTGTAGGCTGTTGGCACCAGCTGCCAATCAATCCTGCAAGGTGAAGTAGTATCTTCTTCAGGAAGGCCAGGACATCGGAGGCTTGGAGAAGGCTCATAGTCAGTGTCAGAACCAGGAGCCAATCTCAGTCCATTTGCCCCCCACAACCAAGCCATACCAGCCACAAACTCGGAACTACCACTAGGACTGTTCCCAGCAGTTTTCAGATCCAGACAGGCTAGCTTGCTGGACAGGGAAAGACTTGCTAATGGCAGACTTGGAAAGGACGAGAAGTGTGTAGGGCCGCCAGAAGCCACGACTATGAATCCTGTGGTTTTAGGCCAGAGAAGCCTTGGCTGGGTGGTCTGACTCCTCTCCTCCCCTTAGGCAAGTCAGTGGTCCAGACTTCTGGTCCTGGAGGCTGGTTTCTATCAGTCTGGCTGGCAAGGAAGTCTGGAGCCTCCCTGCTCCCTACCAACACCTTTGAGGGACCCAACTGAAATCTTCCCAAGGGACCCTGATGCTAGCCAACCAGAAAGCCTACCTTCTGTGTTTCTTACTGTCCTCACCCAGTTCCTCATGATAACGCCTTCCCACCTATGTGCAGGGCATCTGCCCCAGCTCTGATGGTGGCTTTAGATCAGCGCCCTTCGAAGTACAAAATTCACTGGTGGGCCTACAGCACACTAAGAGACGCTTCTGCATTGATCTGAAGACATGCCAGAATTTTTCTTTTCCAAATCTTAGAGGGAAATCACAAAATCCTATAGGTTTTTATTCTTGCACACGAGCAAGGGCTTTTTACCAATCAGTAAAATAGAACCTCTGGTTCTTACAATGTGTTTTTTTTTTTTATGAACCCCAATAATTGTGTTACTCTGTTTCCGTAGACTTCATATTCTTGAGTCTATTTTGACAGCTAACTATCTGGATGGTACCTGGCAACTGTCTGAGTTTGGGACCTGTCTTAGTTTAAGTTTTTATTGCTGTGAAGAGACACCGTGACCACAGCAACTCATATAAAGAAAACGTTTATTGAGGCTGGCTTACAGTTTCAGAGGCTCAGTCCATAGTCATCATGACGGGAAGCATGGAGCTGAGTGCCACATCTTGCAGGCAACAGGAAGTCAACTGTCAGACTGGGAGATATCCTGAGCCTTAGGAAACCTCAAAGCCCGCCCCCACAGTGACACACTTCCTCTGACAAGGCCACACCCACTCCAACAAAGCCACACCTCCTGATAGTGCCACTCCCTTTGGGATTATGGGTGCCAATTACATTCAAACTACCACTAGACCCTAGGTTGGCAGAGAGTCGGGATGGTGCAAATTGGGAAAAAAACAACCAGTATTGTTCAGTCACAGTCGTTCATTTAACGAACACACTTTGTCGAGTATTTGGTTCTAACTTACTCTTTTATTTTTATTTGTTGTCATTTTAAGTATTGGCTTCCTTTTCCATTTTTTTTCCTTCCAACAGAAGTGGAAATGGGTGTAGAAAGTGAGCCATGAGGTGATACCAATACCATTTGAAAACCACCAGTCTCCTGGGAGAATCTCCCAGAAAAGGTCAGCTCCTTAGTTGGGTGTCACAACTGTTTGCCTCTGCACCTTCCTTCTTTGTGTAACTCAAGCTGTCCACTCAACCCCAGGAGCTTTACAGGTTGAAAGAGTTGGGTTAAATAACTCCCTCATCCATAGAGAGCCTTCTGACCCTTGTTGGACTAGCTAGCTCAGAGCAGAGGCATGTAGATGCCAGCCAGCTTGATCATGTGCCTGACAAGTAAGTATGCTTGTTGCTCAGAAAGACAGAGAGCTGCCCGGGTTTCCATGCAAATGCCAGGAAGGTTCAGACAGTCTCATTCATTTGAGTGCAGAAAAAAGCTCCTGCTTCCTGGAGATAGGCTCATCTCCTATCCACCACCACCAACCACCTGCCAGGTATTAATTTTTTTAGTGAACATAAAGTCCGTCTGTCTTCCAAGGTTTTGTAGTCAACTTGACTTGTAAAATCTAAAGCCTTCTGTCCCCAGGTCCTTGCAGTTACCTCTGCCCCTAATGACAGCCTTTCTTTCCATCCATGATTAGCATCAGTACTCAGTGACTTTTCCATGTCAGGTTTGGGTTCATCACAAGCCAGGGGTGGCAGATCACCACTGAAACTTCTTTTCCTTCCTCAGAGCAGCATGTGCATCTCAGGGGAGGGATGCAATGAACTGTGGGAAATTCCTTTAGCAAGATTCTGAGAATGATGGAAAGAAGCCTAAGAGAAAGTTCTTTTAGTCACCAAGGTGGCCCTAATAGTAACTCTGGTCATAGAGCACCCAGGCAGCCTCTCTATCTATAGCAGAGGTGGCCCTGCCTCCTGCTTCCCTGCTAGCTGGCTCAGAGCTATCCCTGGCCAGCCAGCTGTTGCAGGAGCTCGAGAGATACCTCCTGCTTGCGCATTTTAGAGGGAAGTGCACATGTGTGACCATATCGACGGTTTGCATGAAGGCTCGCTCGTCTCGTATATGAGCAGTGATAATCCCGCTGCAGCTGTCTCCCAGCAAATGCTATTACCCCTGCTTTAGATAGAAAGGAATTAAGGCTCCTCTTTGTCAGAGGCCCCAGTCTGTCTGGAAGAAAACCAGCTGAATCCCCGTGCTTCCTGGTGTGTGGCTCAGGAGCTGCTGCTGGGTAAGAAGGGCTTTGTGTGCCTGCCCAGGCCCAGTTTACACCTGCTGTGAGCAGGCTGCAAGTGTCAGGGCTTAAGAGGGCGAGGCCCTAGTGCGCTCTTCTCTAAGTAGGCTCTGGTACACCCTCAGGGAGCAGCTGCCGCCTTAGACGAGACTCTGAGGTCCTTCCTGATTTGAGATTCTATTTTAAGGGGAAGACAATTGAAGTTTATTAAATGAAGGATTGCGTCACTATCAGGAAGGAAGGGGAGTGATACAGAGGTATTGGAGTAAGCAGGCACCTCTGCGGGGAAGTGACTGTATTCAGCACAAACAGCTTTGACTCCCACCCCCCACCCCACTGTGCTGCTGCCAGAGACAAGTATGCCTGCTGTGTGTTCGGTACTTACAGATGCTGTGCTGGGTACTCTTGTTTCACCTGCATTAACTACAGTCGGCCTCACCCACAAGCCCTTGAGAGGTGCACTGTTATTATTCTCTTCCCAACAGATGATAACACTTTGACGCTAAGACGTTAAGACAGAAGGAAAGTGAGCGTTGCCTCTTGAGGTTCAGAAGACACAATAGGCCTTTCTTCTTCCTTATCAAAGTTCAAAACAGTTAAGAGACACAAGAGTCAAGCCTGAAAATATCACCTCGAATACCAAATCAGCTGGCTGGTAAATGGATCCCAGAAACAGCTTGTTAATGGTTCACCCTAAATCAGAAGGACCAAGCTACCTTCTTGTAGGCCTTACTCACAGAATGGGGAGCTGCAGTTGAAAGAGCGATGGTTCTGGGACAGCAAGACCCCACCACCACAAGAGAACCAGGAGAGGACTGAGCAAACTGTGCTCTGCTCCCCATTCCACACACGCTAGCTCCTGAAGTCTGCCTCCTCCCCTTGGAGGACTGAGGTATGTTCTCCTAAAAGAGATTCTTGGCCATTTAACAACAAAAGCAGGATGACCCGGTTGACCTTGACCTTGACTCCAGGATGGAAACTTGGGTTTTCATCAGTCCTGGGGCACTCCTTCCGCAGGCTGGGTCCTCAGAACCTCAGCCTTTCAGACATCAGAAGAAACCTTCCCTTCATTATAGCAAAATCTGTAAGCCAGAGGACTTGTTACTCATCCAAGGGTACATGGTGAGCAGAGTTCTTTCATCCCTCCTCTCTATCCTGTGTCTTCTCCTGCCTTCCACACTTCACTAGGAAGCTAAGGATAGGCAAGTGTGTCCCCTTATACAGTGTGACCAAAGAACTATATGCAGATTGACCCCTTCACAGGGGCAACATGGAAGACAGACCTGTGCTCCTAAGGCAGAAGGGTAAGGAATGTTTGGGTCCTTGGAGGGTCAGGATCTCCCTGTAATAATGGGACCAGACTCTCAACCTCCTGCTCCAAGCCCCTCCTAACCCCCGTCTTTCCTTCTTCTAGAAGATAGCTGCCCCATCTACCAGTGTTCTCTCTTTCTTATTCCTTACCTCTCTTGGAACCTGTGTCCATATTTCCATTTCCCCAGGACTGGGCTAGAATAAGAATTCAGTTTGAGGCAGATAGTGCTGGATCTGAGTCATGTACTGTGGGACCTGAGATGGTTCCTTTCACCCCATTAGCCTGTTTCCTCAAATATAAAGCAAAAGTCTCGATGGCTGCCTCATGGACATGAGGGATGATTAAGTAAGCTAACACACCAGTATTTAAGTGTGCCGTCTGCCTCTGCTTACGTGTTCTATACATGTTATTTGCTATGAAGGGAAGGTATCTCCCGATGTCTAATGGGCTAGGGCTCTGAGGACCTAGCCCATGGAAAGAATGCCCCCAGAGGACTAGTGAAAATCTAAGTTTGAATTCTGGAGTTGGGGGTCACCCGGATTCTCCTGGTTTTGTTGCGCAATGAGGGAGGGTTTAGTTACTTTCACTTACCAATTCACCAAATATTAGAAGTCTGTGCACCTGGAGAAGTTGATGGTTAAAGTGCCTGTTTCCCAGGGTTAATTAAAGCACTTTTGCAAAGCTCTTAGTTCTGTGGCTCGCATGTATAGATAAAACAGAAGGCATTAACATTACCATCACCAACCCATCACTGAGTGTGGGAGCTCCTGGTTGTATCCTGTAGCACTCCAAGATTGCCGAGTTCACGAGGTTGTTCATCAAATCCTCTCTGTTGAGGGTATCAGTATCCATGGAGGGCTTCTCCTACAAATGGTTTTCTCTTCCCCAACCCCAGCCTCTACCACTGTATTCATCATTCATTGAGAGAGCAGAGCTGCTCAGAGGACCACTTTTGCTTCTCACATTCCTAAGCAGACTGATGTTTCCCCCAACTCCAGGGTCCAGCACTTATACCCACATCTGAGATCAGGATACAGGGTGTGACTGTGGCTGGAGACTGGGAAAATCGGCCCACCTGGCCCATCAGTTCTAGGAGGCAGGCTTGTCTGACCCTGTCTCCTCTGCATCAAGCCTTTGTCACTGCATCAATTTCTGGTCACTCTCATTTTTTGTTTTTCAAGACAGAATCTCACTATGTAGCTCTGGCTGTCCTGTAACTCACTATGTAGACCTGGCTGGCCTTGAACTCACAAAGATCCATCTGCCCCTGCCTCCTGAGTGCTGGGATTAAAGGTGTGTGTCACTATGCCTGGCTCATCAGGAACTTTGGTGACATGGCCTAGCAAGGGTCAAGGGTAACTAGGACTGTTGTCAGAAACACAAGTCTAAGACGTCACCCTACTCAAGGGGCCATCATTTCTTAATTATGAGACACTCTGCACAATTCTGAGCTTCAAATGGAACACAAGGCCGCCAGTTTATGCTCTTACCTCCCCATCACAACTTGTCTTAGATATGCTGGAAGTAGCAGATGGGACGATGACTTGGGTTTTTAACTTTGATCTATGAAAACTACCCCTGAAGTCAGCAAAACCCAGTTTCCTCGTAAATAAGGACACGCTGTGACAAACACTGTTTGAACGTGGGGGACCCGGCAGCCAAAGAAGCAGATCTTCTCCTACATTCTTCCCCTCAGCAGCTTTGTGTCTGTGGTAGGTGCCCTGATTGTCTGCATCCGAAGATAGACCGTCCTCTGTGTTCACAGGTAGGGAGGAGGGAGGGTGCTCAGGATGCAAGAAGGATGTTTGACAGTCCTACGTCAAAAAATGTAAAAATTATAAATTATTGTTGACGTCTCCCAAACTTGTTTAGCATGGGAAATGGAATTAAACCATTAAATAGCTCCTACCACAAATCTAATCTTCCTTGTAATAGGGAGCAGGCTTCTTCATGCCATCTGCCTTTGGGTCTTCTTCTGCAAAAATGCTACCATCAGGGACTCTTTGAGACTCCTCTAAAGTCCTTACCTCACCTCCCTTTCCCACCTTCTAAACAAGCTGTGGGTACGTTCCTCAGCTGTCCTTCCTCAGTTATCTCTGTCCTGGATATCGCAGAAAGTGCTTGGTCAGAGGCTGGAGAATGCACTCACAAGAAAAACAAATGAGGGGAGGTGTGAGGCAGCATGATTAGGAATACAAAAGTTTTGATTTGGCAGTCACTAATTCATGAGGGAATCCCACGAGGTTCTCACCTCCTGAGCTTCATATTGGAGCAATTTTCACATGATCTGTGAGTCAAATACCAAAACTCAGATGTGTGAGAATCACTGTATCATGTCTCATAACCCAAGTTCTTACACTGGGCTCCCGTTTCATTGGATGGGCAGAAAAATGAATTGCTATTCTTGGGCTTTTAAGCAATGTTTCAGGTGTTCCCAGGCATCAGCTGGCTCAGGCTGCTCTTAGGAAAACCATGTTCTTGTCTTCATGGCTCTTTGAGCCCTCTCTAGGAAATGGGATTCTTTTTGAAAGCCATGACATATGGTCTTATGTGCCCAGATGTATGAGAGGTAGATTACCACTGTCCTGGTCATCTAAAAGAACACAATTCTGCAACTTCCTCTTTCTTAGACAAATAGAGGCCCTAGATGTGGTCATGGAAGGCCCTTAACATTTTCTTGCTCTGCTAAGACAAAAACGACCTAAACCTCTCATCAGAACCCACCAACCTCTGTCCCCCAACCCAGTGAGGTTTCCTTCTGCAGGTGGAGAAAGACCAGAGCACACATCTGCTACTGTAAGACATTCAGACCATATTGGGGAGCTCTTCCCTTCGCTTTCCCCATTGCAGGGAAGGGCTCAAAGGGTTAAAAGCTGGGGGGAAGTGGGGGAAAGGCTAGTAAAAGTGGTAGATGGATTATCTTCTTGCCCTCACTCTGCGCTTAGCACCTGGGGGTGGGGGGGAGGTAGAGCCTGAGTCCTGCAGGGAAGAGAGAAAGGAGGAAATCATGAGAATGAGAGCAGGTAACAGGCACGCCCCTGGCAGAGACGGTGGGCAGCCCTTCTGCTCAGGGACTCATCTCTCTAGACATTAGGAAACAAATTCTCTGAAAAGTAGGCGAGGGAATGGTGTCGGTAAATTTAGTTCCATTGGATTCCTTAAGTAGGTGGGGCTAGGAAGTTTCTAAAAGCTCTGACAGTTGGAGCCAGGCTTGGATGACAGTTGTGGTTTCGTCTTCCCACTCCTTTGCCTGTCACAGAATGCTTCGGTTGGCACAGGGCTGGAGTAAGAGCATTAGTGAGATTGCATTAGCTGAGGAATGAGACAGCTGTGCTAAGTGACTTCATCGCGATGCGTCCCAGCGTGAGTGGAGACGTTGTCGTGGCGTGTTTGCCATGCCACTCTTCTCACCATAAGAGGGACACCAGAAAAGTTTGGGGAGGTCCAAGGAACGAGAAGCTGCTGCTCCCATGAAGTGCCCTATTCTAGTCTGTATCTGGGAGCTTGACCAAAGCAGACCTTCCACACATGTCTATGGCCTAAAGGAGGCCCATGAGGCCCATGTGGTCCTCACACAGCCCTGGGTCCCTGCTGAATTCAGATAGCTCTTTCATTTGCAAAGAATAGCTGGGAATCTGAAAGGGAAAAAAAAAAGTACTAGTTCAAAAGAGCTGCCCTTATCTGGGACTGATGTCAGGAGAACAGTTTTCTGAGCAGATAGTGGAAAGGGGAGGTTGACATGGGAAGACCAGTAGCCAGGCTTTGGACACTCAGAAAGAAAACATCTGTCATACAAAAAGCCATCATAATTAAGATGCTAGAGTACTAGCATAAACAAATATGGTAGATAGCTATACAGACTTTTGCAGCAGAATAGAGAGGCTAGAAATAAATTGTCTCATAGATGGCTAGAGACACCAAATTATATCATAGAGAGAGGACATTCCTTCCAACAGATGTTCTTGAGAAAACTGGGGGTCTTCATGCAGAAGACTCGCTGTGTGACATTCAAAAACCAACTCATAATGAATTTTAACCTGAAAGACCTAAAACTCTAAATCCCTGGGCTGGAGAGATGGCTCAGTGGTTAAGAGCACTGGCTGCTCTTCGAGAGAACCTGGACTTGATTCCTAGAGCCTACATCCCAGCTCATAACCCCTGCAACCCCGGATCGAGATCCTTTCCTGGCCTCTTTGAACAGTGACACATGTAAAGCGCTCACATGCAGGACAAACACCCATACACATTAAATAACTAAAGTAGATTAAAATTTTTAAAAACCATAAAATGTTCTTCTTTCTGGAAGAAAACACAGGAAGGGAGCAGAAGGTATTGGATATGGCACCAGTTGTCCATATGTGACCCCAAA
>CABHPP010112548.1:18745-28971 GCA_902168425.1 Peromyscus attwateri | reverse complement strand
AAAAAAAAAAAAAAAAAGGTAACCATTGAAAAGGAGACTTAGAAACTGTGACTCAACAACTTGCCAGCACCCTGATTAATAAATAGACCAGCCAAACCCCACAAGAGCTGAAAAAAAATGTCCCTGATATGAATCAAATTCTGGCAGTAGCCTCGTGGTTGCCTACTCCCCCAAACTCCCTCTCCTGCCATGGTCCCTCGAAACAACCATGATACTGTGACTGATGTAAAGGTCTGTTTGTTTGTTTGACTATTCCTTTACACCTTGATGATATAGAAAAACTGGCCTTTTCAGTGCTCATTCTCAATTATCTAACACCTATGTCTCAGTTTCATTACCCCCACCTCTGCCAATGGTGGGCAAATAAGGCAATCCACCCTACTGAACACAAATTTCCTCAGACTTAATATATTTCATTATATGGGGGATCTCTTACTAGCTTCCCCTACTAAAGACACAAATCTAATTGTTTTAAATGATTTACAAGCTTCACGATAAAACTTCCATTTTCTGCTTGCTCCAGACAAACTTCATCTAACTGTTCCATAAAATTATCTTGGATATATTGTCACCAATTCTTTCATCAAACCTCATCAATTACAAGTGTCTCCCCCGTACCGCCCAAAAAAGATGATGTTAAATTCTTCAACAGCTCTTAGGCAATGTCACTTGGCCTCAGCCTTCCTTGGAAAGTCCCAATGTAGCTCTGTCTCACCCTTTTGTGTCTCTTAAAGAGGACACTGACTTAAACTCACCTTGGATGACAACATCACCTTGGATGACCACAGGCATAGCCCAAGCCTTAGAACAGCAACCCACTTCCTTGTCAATGATTAGATTTACTCCCTTTATTTATTTATCTCCGATACTCCTCTTCCCTTTACAGCAGCCATTGGACAATTAACCCCCACCGCAGTCATTTTAGGATGGTTATTTTTTTCCCAATACACCTCAACAAAAAAAAAAAAAAACCTTTGCCCCAAACCAACAAAAGAATAACTATCACTCAACGGAGCTGAACCCAAACCATCCATCCCTTCCATGTCTCAAAACAACTTTCACTTTCTGCTATAGACCTCAGAAGAATAGAAAATAACATTTACAGGGTTGGGGGACAACCTTCCCTTCACCTCCTTTCCTACAAAGACTTCATATACAATTGTATGACTTCCCATACAGGCCTTTCCTCTCATAAATACTCATCGTATTTCTCATGCACTGACCATTCTATCAGACCGAGTCAACAAATCAGACAAAAGAGACCATTGCTTAGCGCTATGATGCTGGGCTATGGCACTCTCTTGTAAACTCTATAGGAACTACCACCCAATGGGCACAACTTTGGGCTGCCTTTTCTGCTTCCTGACAACTCCCTGATGAACCTGTCCATCTCCTAAGAGATTCTCACTGTGTGGCTCAAGCCATTCCACTTTTATTTCAAGCCACCTTGGTTCATACCTTAGACTCCTTCTTGTCATCACTATCTGAAGCCCCCTTCTAGACAAACTCAACATGTTCTTATTCAATCCATGCAGGAGTGCCCGGCTCCTCACAGAAGAAAACCAAATTGCTGACACCTATTTGTGTCTTTTCTTCAACAGACTCCTGCTTTCCATTCTTTCTTTTACCAAGGAGCTAAAGCTTTACAAAAGTAACTGCAGTTATCACAGATACAGGTTCAGCAAATCATCTAGTCCTGTACCAACTGTCAGTTATTGGGTACCACCACCCCAAGAGGAGTTAACTCCCATGGTTTTCATCCTAATGATTTTGGCCAATAAATATAACTCACATACATTTCTTTGTTCTTTTCAATTTGTTCACGTTGGCATTGATACTTTTTCAGGTTTTATATTACTACAAAACCCCATGAATCTGTTAGAACTATTTCCAGATACTTATTACCTGCTTTCTCTGTAATGGGGTCCCTAAACAAATTAAAACAGTTAATATCCCACTGGTGCTCCTAAAACTTTTATCTCATTTTGCCAACTTTGGAAATTTATGTCTGCTGTGGCATTCCATACAACTGCCAAGGATAGGCCATAATTAAATGAACCCAATTATTATTCAAAACTCAAATACAAAAATGAAAGCTGGGACTAAAGGATTTCTGTATTTCTCAATTTCCCTCCCTGACACCTGTGGGAAAATATCACTAAGAAGCAAGAAGTTTTATTTAAAAAACAAAGTAAGCCAGGTGGTGGTGGCACACAATTTTAATCCCAGCACTTTAGAGGCAGAGGTAGATGGATCTCTGTGGGTTTGGGGCCTGCCTGGTCTACAGAGTGAGTTCCAGGACAACCAGGACTGTTACACAGAGAAACTTTGCAGAGAGAGAGAGAGAGAGAGAGAGAGAGAGAGAGAGAGAGAGAGAAAGAGAAAGAACACAAAACAACAACAAAACCCACATGGTTTTATATAAACTCCCTCAAGAACTCATCAAATAGCTACATCCTATTCCACCCATTAACTGGAGCTATGGCTCCGTGTCTTTGCTTTCTCCTACCAAACCATCTCTAGTCCTCAGTATGACTGGGAAAAGCCATGGACTGGCACCAGAAGACAACCTGACTGCAGAAGAGGGACCCTCTCCTGAGTTTAAAAGGCATTCCACCTTTTCCAAGAATCGTTAAAACTAGAGTAATGCTAATTCATGCCACTCCTCTAACATACTCCACTACTACCAACCCCACATCAATGGCCACTTTGATTGATGTGCCCCTTAATTAATACAGCTGGGAGTAGGATTATAGGAATAATTTTTCTGAGAATGTTGCCTATAGCTTGCGGTTACAAATCAAACTTCCACCCCATCTGTAACAAGTTAATACTGTGACTGGAGATCATTTATGACTATGTTTTCATTCTGCTTACATGCTGTGTATTCAGTGTTCCATATGTTTAGAATGAATGGACCTTTATGAAAAACAAAAGACTCAATCTTACTCTACTTTGGATTCCCAGTGTAATTAACTCCTATAAGCTTAACCAAATGCATTCTTGAATGTACTATATTCCTTATTTTTTTGTAACCTGCTCATGCCTCTGACTCAGAACAATTTATGTGTGCCTAAGAATAGTAACTAGAGCTAAAACCATTCCCTGAAAACAGCAAGATATTGAGAGCGACACATACACACACATACCCCCACACACCTAAACACACACACACACACACACACACACACACCTCACACATACAACCCTCACACATACACACATATATCACACACCCTCACACACACCTCACACACAACCCCCACACATACACACACACCTCACCTTCATACACACCTGCACACACATACACACACAATGTTGAAAGAAGCATGTGGTCAGACATTGATAATATCTAGTTGTGACTTTATGTGCTATTCTGAGTCAGAAGGGTTAGAAAGACAATTTTTCACTTTAGGACAATCCTATAAAAGATGGCTAAGATAAAAGTTCCTCATCCCTTCTCAGTACCATATTCACTGTACTGTTTAATAAATGGAGAGAATAGCCTCTATGGTAGTTTGAATGAAAATGGCATATATATGTGCTCATATATTTGAGTACTTGGTCTCCTGTTGGTAGAACTGTTTGAGAAGGATTAGAAGGTATAGCCTTGTTGAATGAGGTGTGCCACTGAGGTTCAGCTTTAAGGTTTCAAAAGCCCATACCGTTTCCAGTTAGTTCTCTGCCCAATTCTTGTGGAGTGAGACGTGAGTTCTCAGCTACTGCTCTTGCACCATGCCTGCTTGTCTGCTGCTTCCCTGGATTGACAGTCACGGACTCTAACCCCCTGGAACCGTGAGCCCCAAATTACAATCTTTCTCTTATACTTGATCTTGGCCATGGTGTTTTCATCACAAGCAGGAGAACTAAATAACTAGGACAGCCTCTGCTGTGGGATGTTCTGTATGGCAAATGTGTTGCTAATAAAGCACTGATTGGCCAGTGGCTAGGCAGGAAGTATAGGCGGGGCTAACAGAGAGAATTAAAAGAACAGGGAGGCAGAGGGAGTCACTGACTGCCAGCCTGCCAGCCAGCCACCGCCAGGACAAGCAGCATGTAAAGATGCCGATAAGCCACGAGCCATGTGGCAAGGTATAGATTTATGGAAATGGATAACTTAAGATATAAGGACAGTTAGCAAGAAGCTTGCCACGGCCATACAGTTTATAAGCAATAGAAGTCTCTGTGTTTCCTTGGTTGGGTCTGAGCGGCTGTGGGACTGGCAGGTGAAAGAGATTTATCCTGACAGTGGGCCAGGCAGGAAAACTCTAGCCACAAGCCTCTGTTCCAGACATCAGGTCAGAACACTCCAGAACACTCCAGGCTTACTACCGGGCAAACAACTCCAAGGCTTAGTTTCTTTTCCTTATGTTCCACATCCCCAGCACAGTAATATATTTATCAATGATATAATATGAGACCCTGAAAACACCCCTATTTTATTAGTCATGAATTTTGAACTCTTAAAACTGCCTGGCACACCAGGCTTGGTGTAGGGCCACTGCACTAGCTGTTCAGGAGGCTGAGGAAGGAGAGCTACAGACAAGTTCAAGGGTAGCCTGGAACTACAGGAGGAGTTCAAAGCCACCTTGGGCCACTCAGTGCCTCACAATTAGAAAAGAGAAAAAGGAGTAGACCTTAATGGAAGAACATGACATGCAGTGGCCTTAGATTTAATCTCCAACACAAAACAAAACACTCAAAACCCAAAACAACAACAGAAATCTCTCAGAAGACTTCTTTCGAAAGGAGAACAAGAATATTGAGTCCTAGTGAGGAATACATGTAGCTCTGGGGAGTTATTCTCCCAGGAATGCAACTGAATTACAGTAAGAAATCACCGAATGGCCTGCATGGTGCCTCCCGAGTGAAACGCTCTGCGGATGGAGCGTAATGAAATTTGAAGCTGTATTTGTTCCTTGTGTTCTGATGAACTTCTTACATCGTAGCCTATAGAGCGCACTATCCACCGTAATAGTAAATACCCACCTCCACGTTCTCTGCCTTATAAAGCGCCACCATGGGCACTGGTCCAATCCAAAGTTTAATGATTGGAAAGGGTCGAAATTCTTCTGTGTACTCAATTAACTGCTGGAAAAAGTCTGGAAGAAAAAAAATATTTTGTCCTAAATTCAATGGAGACAAGAATTTATTCATTGAATTGTACAAAGGTTCATTAACTCCTTTCAACAAATATATGAGGTATGTGATATATCACCATTAAAGGAAACTGGGAGAGGATGTGAGCACCCACGAGTTTTGCAACATTCCTGTATCTGTAAGGTTATTTAAAAATATTATCTGTCCTTCAAATAAATACAACAATGATGTAAGTTATCGTAAGATAATTATTAGGATTTGGTGTGGTAAAATGTACATTCTTAATAAATCAGTACCCGATGCCATGGAGCCGGAAAATGGTAGAACCTGGCTTTGTCCCAAGACCCCAGGACCTGACATCTGAACCACACTTGGAAAATAAACTCCGAATGCTTCTTAGATAAAAACCATTGTTGAAACTGCAGGGAAAGATCTGGGAAAATGGTTCAGCCAGTAAATTTATCTTCTGCCACCAAGTCTGACAACCTGAGTTTGATCCCTGGGATCCACTTGGTGGGAGGAAAAGAGCTGACTTGCAGGTAGATGACCTTTGACTTCCACACATGCACCGTGGTATGCACACCTACACAAACACACACACAGTAGAGTAGTAAATAAATAATTTAAATTAAGAAATTGCTTCAAACTTTCAAAAATTGGAGCTGGAGAGATGGATCAGTGGGTAAAAGCACTTTCTGGTCTTCCTGAGGACCCAAGTTCAACTCCCACCACTCATAGCAGACTTCCTTAAATCCAGCTGCAAGGGATCTCACACCCTGTCCTGGCCTCCACAGGTGCCCACACATATGTGTCACACATTCACACAGATACATACATATACATACATAGATGTGTATATATGTATTACAATATTTTTTAAATTGTGGGCTCTATCAACTCATTGGTTTCAGAGCATTCTGATACACATATATACATACATATATGTGCATATATGTATTGAAGTATTTTTTAAATTGTGGGCTCTATCAACTCACTGGTTTCAGAGCCTTCTGTTCCACGTTTACCGTCTGCCTGCCTTGGTCTGATGTGGTGGGAAGATGAGGGCATTTGAATCTGTGGTTGGAGGGAGTCAGGTCCCAGAGTTGGGACCTACTGGGAAAGCTGGTTATTTAACAGGAAAGACGGGCAAATGTAAGAGTTCAGATGCCAGCTGGAGTCTACAGGCAATAGTCAGAGTAAGGTCACCCAGGCCTGAGTCTGGACACCAGCCACAGAATAATAGGCACAGCCTCTTACGTAAGGGACAGAGTAGCTCAAAGCAGAGATCTCATCCTAGAGTGTTCTGATAGGCCCACTTTTGCTGAGCTCAATACTGAGTACAAAAGGTCTCAATAAAGGCTTGATTGGCACTTAAAGGACTTACTGTAAACAAGTACATCTTAGATAGTGATCAGGAAATTTGGCTCAAATTACATTTTAATTCTAAACTAACTGCAATAGTTACTTCTATAAATGAAACAAGTAAGAACAGCAACAAAACCCTTAGCTCAGAGAGTTCTCAACAACTTCCCAAATAAGTCGGTTCCATAACTGAAAATTGAGCAATGGTTTTCTCATCCCCCTAGTCCAGCACTTGTTGACTGAATAAGCCGTCCCTCTGTGAGTGGCCATTCTCCTCACTCAGAGTCACTCCAAGGAGAAGGACTTTAAGGAATCCCATCAGCTCGAAGTTCTTTTTCATCTTGCCTTAGTCACTAAAGATTTTCATGCATTTCCCCAAAATATGAATCGTAGCAAGGGTAAAGTTGGGGGGGGTTCTAAGGCTGTGATCCCTTCAAGTAAAACTTTGATCCCAAACATTTATAATTCCAAGTGAGGAAATTTAGAAAAGATCAAAATATCTAAACTCTAAAACCCTGAAGGACTAACATCCTCAAAATAAAATTACAGAAAAATAACTTTTTAAAATTATGTAAAAGATATTTCCTTAAAATTTCAGAAAGTGGTTTGCTTGAAAACTGTATAAAAACACTAGAATGCCTAAGAGTCTACTTTATGCAATAAAATAAGTAGTTATATGCATGTTTTTATAATCAAAACACCCAGATGTATTAATGACAATCATAAGCAGATTAACTGTGTTCATAAAGAAATGGGTCAAAATGAAAACATATAAACACATATCTCCATCACTGTAATGGCTTGCACCTCAGTGCACGTTTGCTGGCATCTGAAATGTCATGACAGACAAACAGAAGTGTGATGACAACATGGATGAAATCCCACCATGGGGAAATGCAGATGCCCAAAGAGCTGAGACCTCAAGGAGATTTTTCTTTGGTGGATGCAGATCTCCTCATTCTTTGAGGAGGCTTTAGTGTTCTCATACACACACAAAGTGCTTCCTCAAAAAGCTGACCTTGTGGTAATGCACTTGTTTTGAGACAAACATGCAAAACAAACAAACAAACAAACAAACAAAAACTAGTGCCTAAGATGAATTAGAACTCTGAATCTTTGAGCAGTTTATACCTTCAGAAGTAACAGCCGTGAGAGATGCAAAATGAAATGTATGCATAGAAAACTGGGGAAGAGGTGTCGGGGAAAGCCAAGGGCTTGCCTAAGTACTACTAAATCTGAAGGCTGGCAAGTCTGGACTTCTGATGACCAAGGTAACTGAAGAAAAGCTCAGAGGGACACCAATTTGCTTTCTCTATTGTTTCTTCTGTACTCAGGATGAGTTGGATGCTGGGATTCTGCCCATTTGAAAGATGAGTTTTTCTTAGCTGGGCCACTCAGATTCACACACTAACCTACTTGGAAAAACCCCTTACAGACACACTCAAAATAATGCCTTGCATTGTCTCATTCTACTAAACATGATGGGACTCCCCTGTACCTGACAGAAACACCGAATGGTTTCCTGAGACTCCGGCTTTCTAAAAATAGCTCTTTTATTCCCCGACGGGCATTTTGGGTTTTGGATTTTGTCTTCCAAGATTTTCACAGTGGAATTGTTAGGATATACTTTCAAGTCTCAGAGTGGAAGGAGAGTTTAGCTTCCTTTTGAGTATGGGCAACTAAACAGCATGAATGTTACCAATGTGGTTTTAACATACCTACATGTTCTGGTGAGTAAATTCTAATATAAGCCATGTTGATTGTTAGGTGACAACTTTACTTGGGTTTCTGCTAGAAGATATTTTGGTACATACTTTCCTATGATGTCCCCAGTTTATTCATGGCAAGTTGTCCCGAGGGTTCGGTTTTTGGTGAGGGGGGGGGTGTCACAGAAATGATAATAAAGGACCTTAAAAATATTTAAAGTTGATGACCAGCCTGTAAAGCAACTATTAATAATTAATCTGAAGAAAGGATAGGTTCTGATGCAGGTTCTTTTAAAATGTGTCATGCTGGATGTATCTCCTCAGTTCTGGGCATCCTAACTTACACAGGCATGGAAATTAAGTGTTAAGATTGAATGCACTATCCCAACAGGGAACCACAAATACCACTACGTGTATTTTTTTACGTCAATAGAACAAAAAAAAGTGCATAAAACATTTTTAAAAGATTATCTCGAGTTTTTTTTTTTAAGATCATTCTTTAATAAATTAGGTTTTTCAAACTGGCCATAAAATTTGCCTCCAGGCTCAGGCAGAGAGAGTCTGCTGAAGAAGCCTTGCAAAACTTCCTCAGAAGGATCAAAATACGAAGACCAAGAGGATTTTAACGATTGGTCAAGTCAAACAATGTCTGGGCCAGGTGGTGGCAAGCCTCAAAACAACCTCTGCTCTCCTGCTTTCTTAACTAACAAAGAGGAGCGGCATTAAGTTTGAGGACAGGTGCAGCTTTCCAAGGGAGTTTTCCTCCTTAACGCTTTGCAAACCAAGGCAGGAGGAAGGAGACTTCTGAAACACCGGGAAAAGAGAAAAGGCCGAGGGAGCCACAGGTGCTCGGAAATACTGCAGTCTGTTATAGACACACTGTGTTTCCTATGCTCCTTATAGGATGGGAGAGACACAGAGCTATTTGGCAGGCACGAGCGTGGAAACTGGAATTGGGAGAGCTGGGCATCTATTCTTTAGGGGTGAAAGAGTTCTTCTTTCTCCTAGCAGCCAAAGAGAAAGTGGGTCTGAAGGACGTGAGGACCCCAAGTGTGGCAAGGGTGGGGAGAACTCCGTTAGACAGGCTTTCCAGACTGACAAGGAGCCTAGCAGCCTTCGGGTCAGAGTACAGATACCTTGTACAAACCCTTACCTGTGCTATTGGGTTTCATCAACAGGGCGTGTCCCACCAAGGGGTAGGCGCGGACCACCGATGGGATAGGCCGCATCTGCTGCCATTTCCGCGCGTAGCTCGCCACCATCTGCAGGATGTTGAGCAGGAGAGTGGCGCCGGCCACCGAGACCGCGCTCGCCGCGCCCCAGAGCAACAGCTTCTGCCCGATGAACCCCAGCCAGAGCCACATCATCTCTCTGATAGTCTTCTCTTCCTGCTGGCAGCGGGCGGGTGGCGATCAGCGGCTGCGAGGTGCGGCAGAGTGAGGGAGGTCTTGCTCCAAGTTCAAGCGACAGGGTCAGGGGACCAGTTCAGGAACTCCGGGATGCAGGAACTCCGGGATGCAGCAGTTCTGAGCTCGGCGAGAGCACCCAGGACACGTCCGGTCCGCTCGGGTCTTCCTGCTCTGGACCCGGGGAGCTCTGCAGCCACCGCCGCCACCGCCGCCACCGCCACCGTCGCCGCCGCCGCCAGACCCTGGGGACAAAGTTTCTGAAGCTAAAAATGAAGCGCTTTTGGATTGTTACGATGCGCCACTGGAGCCTACGTAATCTACGCCGGCCTCTTGGGTGCTGGCGAAAGCAAAAGAAAGACCCGGAACAGCTTCTGAGTCTGAAGTTCAGAACGCACTTGAAACTCCCGGTGTGGAAAGATGACAGGGGAGGTCGAATTTAGGACAGTTTCTCAGTTTGTCGATGGAGAAGAAACTAGAAATTCACATCACCGGCTCTGGACGCCCTGAGGCCCGCTAAGGTGGGCTGTTGAGGATTTTGCAACAGCGCTCCCCCGCCAGGTGTGGAGGGATTACGGATCTCAAATGAATACAGCGTTCTGTCTGTATGCATGTCTGCAGGCCAGAAGGGGGCACCAGATCTCATTAC
>CABHPP010112548.1:400-18735 GCA_902168425.1 Peromyscus attwateri | reverse complement strand
GTACACCTTAAATTATACTAGAAATGTAATAGTGCACTTTGAAACATAGACTTGTTTATGTGACATCGGCCTTCATTGATTACTTTATCCTAGGATTCAACAGTCTAGCTCCACAGCACTTGCCTTCTGGGAATGGGTCCTAGCTCTGCTTAAGGTGTGTGTGAAACAAACTCAGCTTTTGTTTTCTCCCTCTCTGCTTTACGTTCCTACAACTGGAACTCTTCTGTGCCCTGCAGATACAAGTTGCTTATAGCAGAGTAAAGTAAGTGTGTGTGTGTGTGTGTGTGTGTGTGTGTGTGTGTGTGTGTATGTGGGTATGTGGTGGGGGTTACTGGGAGCCTGGGAGAGGCCTGGTCATACACACTGCCAGTAGCACTCCTTCCCCATCCCCATCATTGCGTGGCAGAGCTGGGCTTGGGTGATCGGCCTCTGCCCTGCACAAACATGGAAAAGGTTAGCTATAAAAATGGGAGCAGCTGTAAAGGACATTGATTACGATTTACTGAGCTCTTACTTTGTGCAAGGCATTTGAAGTTTATGAATGCATCTGATGCGTGTCAGGAGTCCTTGATGCAGGAATGGCTATTACGCTTCTAAAGTGAGAACTAAGATGGAGGACCATGGAAGTAGCTTGTGTCAGGTCACAGGACCTGTATGGCCACACTGAAGCGCAGAGCTGCCTGCCCCTCACCCTTATGCTCTTGTCTCCACTACACCAGCCAGAATTTCAGGTCTTTCCTTAACGCCTAGGCTTTCCAATTTAGTTCAAGCTGAGGTTTATTTCCTAAAAGGGTGAATCAGCAGTCTCACTCTCTCGAGACTCTCACAAGTCATCCAATTTCTAGAACTGGATTATGAAGACATGTTGAACACAGTCAACTAGATCCCTCTTCAGTGTGACTGACTTCTTTGAGAGTCAAGATTGTTTTCCCACAGACTGTCTAAATGGTTGCAGTTATAATGGAATTCATCTTACAGAAACAGGGCGGGATCCGGAAGCTGCTGTGTTCTGCTCCCCAGCCTCAGCGCCTATTGGGGGTAACCGGCTCCGGGAGGTTGGAATTGCTGAGGAAGGCAGGTGGTCAATGCCGGTTTGCCTGTAAACACAACAACATACAAGTAAACAGCAGAGCACACAGAAGAGAAAGGGACAGTCTGAGCTACTGATTGCAACCGCTTCTAAAAACAGTGACAGCAAGCTGCATTTCCGGGAGGTACCTATGAAGCCAGGGCAAGCAAGACCACTCATCTTGACCATGTTTTGCAATGAATATCAGCCTGCATCTATTGAGTGCATGACTATGCTAGGAATTATGCAGACTATAGGTGTTCAGGATAGATCCTCCCCAAAGGATCTGAGAAGTTAAGGACAATGCAAGTGAGAGCCATGCAACCCTGCAGTATGATCCAACATATAACAAGGTGCTGTGGTATAGATTCTGAATATTAATCTATTAATTAATATTAATCCTGAATAGTAATCTATTAGTGATAGAGATTTGTGGAGTGGAACCATCGATGAAGAATATAATTAATTCTAAAAGCGCAGAGCTTAAATGAGGACAATTGCAAAGCTTTACTCAAGATACTAAAAAGCAATGTGGAATTAGTGAGCAAATGTTGTTTGTTGGAAGAACTGTGGAAGACCAGGAAGAACTGTGACCCATTTTCTACGTGTTTCATAGATTTGATGCTGTGATGTCCATGTGATACTTTTGTTTTGAATTTCACACACTGGTGGCCAAGTTCATTTTTTGGTGGTTTGATAATAAAATCCTAATTAAAATATAGTAATGACAGGAGAGTATCCCTATCAGGCATCAGTATTTAAAAATCTGTCATTCTTTTTTGTATGAAAATAGATATTTTAGAAACAACCTGAATTAATTTATTCACTAGTAATGAAATTATGACCTTTTCAAAGTAGTAAACTTTTGACCAGTAGAGGCTACAGAGAGAGAGAGGTACCTATGCGGCCAGTGGATCTATAAACAGGCACAGCCATTCTAAAGAGCATCCTGGCAAAAATATGAATATTAAAAATATTCATAAGCTTTGATCTGACAGTTTTGCTTCTAGACAGTTCCAGTAGGAAACAATTTAAAGGTGTTCTTACTAAGAGTGATACAAAATGGTCACTATACTTCACAGTGATAATATAAACAACAAATGGGAAATTTCACTAATATCAAATACTAAATAACCATATAGCCATTTGATTAATTTGTGGTCATTAAAATCACTCTTTCAAAAATTTGTAGTGTGGGAAATACCAATGTTATAATATCAGAGAAAAATTATATGACAAAGTGATGCATTATATGACAGGTAATTCTAGAACAGAGGGAAAATACTAGAGAAGAAACAGTTAACGTCTACATAAAATTGATAGGAAGTTAACCAATAGTTATGACTCAAATGATCCTAGACTTGTATACTTTTTTAAAAGATTTATTTTTATTTTTAGTTATGTTTATTTGTGTGTCTGCCACATGCGCATGAGAATGATCAGATTAGGGCATCAGATCCCCCAGAGCTTGTGATACAGGAGAGTTTGAGCTGCCCACCTTGGGTGCTGGAAATTGAACTCAGATTCTCTGGAAGAGCAGCAAGTACTCTCAACTACAGAGTCATCTCTCCGGCCTCTCTATTCATATTTTTGATGTTGGGGTCATATTCATCAATATTTGGTAAAAAAAAAAAAAAAAAAAGTAGCGGTTCAATAAATGGTGAAGACCAAGGCTAAGGGTATAGATTAGTGGTAGGGATTTAGGATGGGGCCCTGGATTCTATCCCCAGCACCAAAACAACAATAACAAAGAAAAGAAAAAGTACAAACAGATACAAAGTATTGGCAGTAAGAGGATGCAACCCTGGATGCTTATGGGTGAAGAAAAAGCGGTTCAGAATCACGATAAGGGAAGAGAGCGGTAAATAGTTACATATTGTCAGAGGGAGAGGTCTCCCCAAAGGGGCAAAACCTGGACTCTTACGTACAAAACACTGCTGGACATGTAGACACTCAACTTATCTGTGGCATTCACATCCCACAGGTGAGCAATGACGAGCAATGACCTAAAAGGGCTCGTTAGTGACAGCGGAAAGAATAACACTATAAACACCCACATTGAGACAGGGGTCAAAGCAGAGGGAACACACAATGTAGGGGTCTAGAGTTATTTCCGCAGGGAACAGAAAGTCCGAGGGTGAACCTCACGAAGACTGGAGCTGACAGTATGCTGCTGACATGGGCAAGGTATAAAGAAAGCATAAGAGGTGACCATTGTGAGAAAAGAAAAGGGGGATGGACATAATTAAATGAATTAATACAGGCAGCAGACCCAAACTGCCCAAAGCTGACACCCAGAAAGCTGAAAGCGGTGCTGTGGTGGTTTAAAGGAGCATGCCCGTAGGCTCATGTATTTGAATACTTGGTCTCCAGTTGGTGGAGCTGCTTGGGAAGGTTTAGGAGGTGTGGCCTTGTTGGAGGAGGTGTGTCACCAGGGGGGAGCTTTGAGGTTTCGGAAGCCCACGGCATTCCTTAGTTAGCTCCATCAACCTCTCTGTCTCCTGCCTTGCCATACTTATGGATCATATGGAAGCTCTCTGCTACTGCTCCAGCTCCATGCCTGCCTGCCTGTGTGCCGCTACACTTCCTGCCATGACATCAGGGACACTAACCCTCTAGAGCCACGAGCCCTAATAAATGTTTTCTTTTATAAGTGGCCTTGGTTGTGGTGTCTCTTCACAGCAACAGAAAAGTAACTAAGAGGTGCTGTGGATGCTTCCTGAAAAGTTCAGCAACTGATTGAGTGGGGGTCCCCAGGTGCTTTGATCATCAGCAAGAAAGATGTTTCCAACTTCTTTCAGCCTGTTTCCTCAGCTTAGATCTGGGCATACTATGGAGGTTTGTAGTACAGAATAATTACGGTTTACTTGGATGTTGATTAAAAACAATAATAATAAACTAACAGCTGTTATTATTAAGGTATTTCCTGACAAGTAAGTAGTCAGAAGGAAGCTCCTTGGAGTTCTGTGATGAAGGAAGAAACAAATAATTTGCTCATTAGCCGCTAGTGTTATTTCCTAAGAAAGCCCTTTCTGTTCTAAAAAAAAAAAAAGTGAAAAACACTCCTTTAAACTTTTCAAAAGGATTCATTTTATTTTATGTGTATGGGTGTTTTATGTGCATGTATGTCAGTGTATCACATGCACGCAGTACCCCTGGAGCTCAGAACAGGGAGTCAGATCATGTGGGACTGGAGCCAGAATGGGTAAGCCATAAGCTACCATGCAGGTGCTGGGAATTGAACCTGTGTCCTCTGGAGGAGCAGCCAGTGCTTTGAACCACTGGGACATCTCTCCAGACCCTAGCCCTTTATTTATTGATTTTTAAGCCTTTTATATAACCCAGGTGTAGCTCAATGATGGGAATACTTTGAGCAATGCAGCCTCAGGTCATCCCGTCATGTGTAAACATCACACAGTGGACCTTCACAAGCAGCTATGATGTCAGGAGTCAAGGCAATCTTAAGTGACCACTGTCATATACTTGGTCTATAATTGACCAGAACATTAGTATCCAGTGCAAGACCATGCATTATTTTACTTAAACCCTTCCATAAAAAGTGTTCTGTAGTTTTAGAAGCATTAATGATCCATTTTACAAATGGGGCCACTAAATTAACCCAAGCTCACCTACCATCAGTTTAATTTTCCTAGTGGCCTGAGCTTCAGGCCTTTGCATGGACTTTTACTCCAGCTACCCACATGGCTGGAACAAAATCCAACAGATGAACTCATTTAGAAGAATCTGGTGTAAAATCTGACGGAGGACCCTTTCACCAGATCCTCCAGTTCATCAGCCCTAACTGGCAAGTGCCCCTGACCCCTGTGGCCTTCAGTCTGCCATGAAAAAAAAACAAGACTCACAGTTTCGTTCCCCTCAGGATTTCATCACTGTAGACGGTGGGGGTTTTCAGTCTCTGTGGGTCTGAAGCAATTGAAGGGAGTCTCCTATGCACTGGTGTTTTCTTGGCAGAAGTCAGCGGTCCCCGAGGGTCTGGGATGCGGCCCAGTCGGTGACGTGAAGATGCACCGACCCCTGCCCCAGACACTTTGTCATCTTGCTCGTTCCTGGGGAAGGAAATATCGGTTAAGTACCCATACCTAAGTTTCCTGAGGGCAAGAGACACACAGCAACAGAAGAAATGGACATTTCTACTGCTATGTCAAGGAAGAGCAGGAGGGGAAAGACTGATAATCCAATAGGAAAGCCCGAGAGATGAAGAGTTCACAGCTATGGTCCCCTTTCCTCATCCCTTACAACCTATGACACAGCAGTGATTTTGTGGCTCATACTAGAAGAATCTGCTTCTGTCCCTGCATGCTGGGTAATTCTTTCTTTTTCTTTTTTTTAAATATATTTATTTTATAAATAATTTAATTTTACATATCAGCCATGGATTCCCCGGTCTTCCCTCCTCCCACCCCCCAGCCCTCCCCCCCCAACCCACCCTCCATTCCCATCTCCTCCAAGGCAAGGTCTCCCCTGGGGATTCAGCCCAGCCTGGTAGATTCAGTTGAGGCAGGTCCAGTCCCCTCCTCCCTACACCAAGGCTGAGCAAAGTTTCTCAGCATCAAAATACCCAACAGTCCAATTAAAAAAATGGGCTATAGAGCTAAAAAGAGAATTCTCAACAGAAGTTCAAATGGCTGAAAGACATTTAAGGAATTGCTCAACATCCCTAATCATCAGGGAAATGCAAATCAAAACAACTCTGAGATACCATCTTACACCCGTCAGAATGGCTAAGATCAAAAACACTGAAGACAGCTTATGCTGGAGAGGATGGGGAGCAAGGGGAACACTCCTCCACTGTTGGTGGGAATGCAAGCTTGTACAACCACTGTGGAAATCAATATGGCTCTTTCTTAGAAAACTGGGAATCAACCTCCCTCAAGACCCAGCTATACCACTCTTGGGCATATACCCAAGGAATGCTCAATCATACCACAAGGACACATGCTCAACTATGTTCATAGCAGCATTATTTGTAACAGCCAGAACCTGGAAACAACCTAGATGCCTGTCAACTGAAGAATGGATAAATAAAATGTGGTACATATACACAATGGAGTACTACTAGGCAGAGAAAAACAATGACATCATGAGGTTTGCAGGCAAATAGATGGAACTAGAAAATATCATCCTGAGGCAGGTACCCAGACTCCAAAAGACAAACATGGTATATACTCACTCATAAGTGGATACTAGATGTAAAGCAAAGGTTAACCAGACTACAACTCACAACTCCAGGGAGGCTACCTAGTAAAGAGAACCCTAAGAAAGACACAGGGATCACCCAACGACAG
The DNA here is from genome assembly GCA_902168425.1 of Peromyscus attwateri. Classification (NCBI taxonomy): domain Eukaryota; kingdom Metazoa; phylum Chordata; class Mammalia; order Rodentia; family Cricetidae; genus Peromyscus; species Peromyscus attwateri. The sequence goes on along the minus strand of CABHPP010112548.1, from coordinate 12,360 downwards.
AAAAATGGATGAGATCTACATGAGCAAACTGAACGTGAGGTGGGGGGGAATGGAGGGCAAGGGTCGGGGGAAAGAGAGCTTAGGGGAGCGGGAGGTCCCATCTAGATCAGGAACAGAGTGGGAGAACAAGGAAAGAGATACCATGATAAATGAAGAACTCATGGGAACAGGAAGAAGCAGAGTGCTAGAGAGGTACCCAGAAATCCACAAAGATACACCTCCACGATCGACTACTGGCAATGGTTGAGAGAAATTCTTTCTTAATACTTACTGTGTTTTATCTGCAAAATAGGTGGGTCTCTGCTGCAGGGGCTTGGCTTGAATCGTCATTACGCCACTCAAATCACTATAGAAGTTGCTGGAAAAGCGATGGAGCTGAGAAAACTAAAAACAGAATAGCATCATTAAATCAACACCCAGGCCATTTTGTTGACGGATGCCTGTTGGGAATTAGCAGGCAGCAAATGGCACCAATTAGTGAGTGAGAGGAAAGCGTAAGAGAGGTAGCATTTTAGAACTAGATACAACTATAGATGGCATCTTCATAAAATTCATATTCATATGAAACAAAGCAAGGGGTATTGTATTGAATGTATCAGAGACCAAAAGCAATAGCAAGCAAGTAGCAACTTCAAAAGTTACTTCTAAAGAGGAAAAGCAAAGAACGGTTATCATTAAGGTCTTATGCTAGACAGCAAAGCCAGACTAGAAGATTCAGCTTCACCCCGAACTACAAGCCCCATCCAGGCCTGTTTCTGTTCAGTCTTATGAAAGTTTTCTGTTTATGTACTCCATGCTAGATCCGTATTTTGTCTCTTGTGTTTTTTTTTTTTTTTGTTATTGTTTTGGCTTTTTTTTTTGTTGTTTTTCTTCTTTCTCAGTTTAACAAATCTTACTCATCATTTAGGCTTACACAACTTTGTAAAAGATATGGAATTTTTTTTTTCCTCTGAGCCCCACAAAACTTACATTCTAAAGCAATTTAATTAAATGGAATATATAAATAGCATGTGGTTATAATGGAAGCCAATACCAACTGTCTACTTGATACACTAGTGAATGGCTTAAAATCCATGAATTCTTAGAACTTCCAACTGCACAAATGACACAGAGAATAACAGTGAGCTTTTGCAAGAAGGACTCATATTACATCAGGCTCCAGACTTGCACCCTATATGTAAAGCACAAATCCTTAGCCACTCTACTAGCAACTGTACTGCTTCTTTGTGTGTGTGTGTGTGTGTGTGTGTGTGTGTGTGTGTGTGTGTGTGTAGGGGGTAAAGGTGTGTAGCTCTAGAACAAAACTTGCAAATGGTCTTTTTACTCTGTTCCCCAACACAAGCTGGGCAGAGTTAAGCATCATGTTCAGACTCCCAGCTACCCCGAAGATTCCCATGAACAAGCCAACCTTCTCTAGCCTCATCTGCTACTCCATCTTTAAATAAAGACGAAATTATGAAAGACTGCATTGAGGGCTTATGTAGATTCTGTGCTGTGATCTCTCTTGTACTTCTAGAATAGGAGCCCAAGAGCAATCCTTAGACCATATACCCTTACCCTCAACACATATAGAGACTAATGTGTGGAAGAGCTAACACATGAAACAATACCTCGAGGACACACGTCGTCTCTTAACTCCAAACCCCCTGATTTTGCTCCAGTGCCCTGTGGTTTCCTGTGTTCTGTCATTTAAGCTCTTAGTCCAAATGCTGGTCTCAGACACATCTGTTTTCACTGACACACGACTGTGCCGGGTCTGAAATGGCCTAACCCAAAACCCTACCCACGCTGTTCGTGTCTTCATGTTCCTGCTCAGGTGTCACCTCTAAAAAGGTCAACCCTCCATCTTTAACCAAGACACACAATTCTCTCCTCAATTCTTCAATTTCCTCCCTCCCTCCCTCCCTCCCTCCTTCCTTCCCTCCCTCTCTTTCCTTCCCCATCCCTCGCAGAGTGTATGCTATCTGACCCTGTGCCGTAGTTTTGTTTCACTAGGTTAGTGACTAGTTTCATCCAACCATGTATCTTCCTCAAAACATCTAACAGGGTACATATAATATAAACAATAAGTGCTCCACGAACTCTGTGAATACTCATTAATGTTTTCCACTTCAGTGTAAGGGGTGGAGATGGTTTATGATGGCTAAAGATTTAGAAAAAAATATGGTGTTTTGCTCTCCTAAAATGTAGAAACTAGTTCCGTATCTCAAATCAATGCCAATTCACTAAAGAAAGTTGTGATTCTCTTAGACACCAAGAAACAACCACATTACAATTAATCTTATTGACAAACAACCACGTACTTTTTTTTATAAGCTATTTACTACCCTTTTGGGGTAACCGTTGCTGTCTTAAGTTATTTTTTTTTTTTTCTGTTTAAGACACCTTCAAGCATAGTGATACGGGCTATCCAGTGTCCTCAAGCACAGGAGGGTGTGAGGTACATTAGGGAGTGTGGGAGCCCGTTTTCGGGTTCCTCATGGCTTTACTCAGCAGGTCCACATAGAGGATGATTGGACCACGGGCTTGAGTGCAGGTGTCTGAGATGGTCTGCACTTGGCTGTGCTGGGGGAGGTCTTTTGCTCCACCCCTTGGTGTCTCTATAAATACCCTGGGGCAGAGACCGTCAGGGCCTGTTGGAATAGGTTCCAGGCCCTCTCGAGGTTATCCTTTATTTTCTATCTGTTTATCTCTGCCATATAAATCCTTTTATCCAATATTTCCTGCTGCTCGCACTCAAGAAAACTCTGGGGAGCTGTGGGGTTGGTGGGTAAACGCCCCACAGGAGAGAAGTGAATAAAATAACACTCTTCACAAGCAGATGCAAAAGGCATAAAAATAAAGGAACAGAGAGACAGAGTGTCAGTGCACCTACCTGGGGTGGATTAAAGTGGGGGGTCAAGGATGTGTGCAGAGTTTCAGAGCTCCGGGACGGGGGGACACTGGAAACATCAGTGCTGAGACGAGACACGGGCACGTGTGGAGACCTATTTTCAGCTACTTTCGAATTTTCTTTATGTTTTTTTTCATCTATGTCAACAGAAAAAATCAACAGGAAATGTATGTCCTGAGTTACCAGGAGTTTATGCTACAGACATTGATCAAACAACCCTGCAGCAGAGGACAGAGACTCCAGGGGACAACCGGCTACTAAAATGATCTTATCAGTAGGAGAACAGATTATACAGAGGGACAAAGAAGATTCTCCAGAACAAGGATGTCCCTTTTAGGTGATCAAAGATTGCCTGTGTATAAGGCAGAATGGTTACTTCTTATTGCAGTCATGTTTGTGTCCAGCCCAAACATAAGGTGGGAGTGAGGGCTGTGATGGTGTGGTCTTTTCTATGCTTCCCCGGAAGCCAGACTCTGTAAATCGGTACCTGTGAGTGCAGATTCCCAGGTTTTTCTAATGAGATCTTCCAATAGTTCTATCACGTTGGTCCAAACATGATCAAATACTTCTGCTGCCACAGCATCTCTGATACAGTCATGAGGGGAAATGGGAGGAAGCCCATGTCGACGCCACTTCCTGCTGCAGAGTGTTGAGTTTTGTTCCAGATGCTCATCTCCACTAAGGATGAAATCAACTCTAATTACTAAAATAGCCAGGGTTAAGGTCAAAATAATTACCTATGTGTTTTTAATCTATCATCCATCTATCTATCTATCTGTCTGTCTGTCTGTATCTATCTATCTATCACCATCTACCTTGTATGGCACATTCCTTGTAAACATCCCATTGTTATTTTTTAAATATACAACTTTAATTTGTCAATTAAAAGTCAACAGAACTGGGGAAAACAAAACCAAGAAGAAAAAAACGACAACTTCACTGACCCGTTTTATTCATTTTTCTCTTGGACTGATATTTCTTTATTTCCACTTTGATCTTTGTTATTTCCTTAACTCTCTGGAGGCTTAGTTTCTTTTATTTTTCATGGGTAAAATTAGCTTACTGAAGGTCCCTCTTTATTGCTATGTCTTCGTACTGTCTGTCTATATGATGTGTGTTGTGTGGGCATGTACGCCATGGCATGTGTGCCACAGCATGCATGTGGAAGTCAGAAGACAGCTTATCGGGAATAGGCTCTGTCCTTCCACTACACGATCCAGGGATCAACCTCAGTTCATTAGACTCGCACAGCAAATGCTTTTCCTCAACAAGCCTTCTCACCAGCTCAGGCCCTTTAATTCTCAACATAGGCACTTAGTGTTACAACACCCTCTTTTTGACCTGCTATGGTTGGGGGCCATCGATTTCCCATCTCCATTGTCTTGAGATGGACTGACAATTCAAGAGTATCTATCTAATTTCTCTCTCGATGAATTTTGTGGCTTTCCTATAGATCTCTATTTGAAAGCCATGGTGCTCAGAAATGATGCTCCATGTGACTTCATGTGTTTGCTAGGACTTGCTCAGTACCCAGTGACTTTTGAATGTATTGCTTTTGAATCACGAGTCAAATTTTTATGATATGTCACTGCTGTTTAATAGAAATTATGCATTTAGCACCAACATTGGAACTTCCTCTCTATCCCCCAGGAAGCTAAGTGTAAGGAACCTGGAGCCCCAGGGCATGAGGCTCCAGTGTCCTTGTCCACTGTCACTAGCATGCCAGACCAAACTCCACATTGTTGAGAAGAAAGAAATGTCCTGCTCTAGCATTTCCATGTCCTGCCAGGACCTAAAACTTTTGAGGTATCTTTCTCTCAAAAGGACAGGAATCTTCCATAAGTAACAAAGACACAAAGTATTACAAGCATATGGTGAATTGGTATTATACTATGAAGTATGCCAGATAAAATTCAATTTACTCCTGTTTTCCGTCAAAAGCAAAATATTCTTCGATGTTTCCGTCCACGTGGTACACCTCTTCTTTCAGGGATGAGCATGATGTGGGGTCGTTCAACTCCATACCATCATCAGGGTCTGCCAGGGTAGAGGCTGAGAGTGCTTCAGGAACGATCTGAGAGCCAGAGATACACAGCCTAGGAGCAAAAACAGTCTACATGGGAGTCTGCAGAACAAAAGGGTGTAATGCTCATATGGCAGTGATAGGCTTGTAAGTTACCTACAAGGTACACAATCTCTGAAACATCACCAAATATTACATTTGACAAAATTCTTATGTTCTGAATGTGTGTGTGTGTGTGTGTGTGTGTTTGCGTGTGTGTGTTTGAATGTGGAAGCCAGAGGACAACTGGGGGTCTTGGTTCAAGAGATACCCACCTTATATTCTGAGATGTGTTCTCTCATTAGCCTGGAACTTGCCTAGAAGGATAGGCTGCCTGGCCAGCGAGTTCCAGGAACTTGCCTGCCTCCACCTCCCAGCGCCAAAATTACAGGTACCTACCACCACTCCTAGCTTCCTTCTAAAACGTTTAACCCCAGAGCATAAAAACTTTAAAGGCTTCTTAAAAAAATCACAAACCAGAATATGTAACTACATCCTCTTTGCAGTTATAAGGGGATGTGACAGCACCACCTCCCATATGCATAAATGGCATCCAAAGGAGTCATCAAAATATGTTAGTGACCGAAAGACAACACGATGGAGTTTCATTTCCTCCATGTATGCCTGGAGGCTTAGTACCCATCACAGTGAGGTGTTTGATTCTGCATGAGGTTACCTTTCAAGGTCTTTGAAATATACACGGACGTTAACTCCCCTGTGCTTATGTGTTTATTTCATGTGTGTTTTGCATGTATACACACACAGACACACACAGACACACACACAGACACACACACACACACACACACACACACACACACACACACACGGCTAAAGGCAAAGCATCAATCTAGGATCAGAAGCATCTCGTGAAAAACAGTGTCCCTGACTAAAATCTGGATCTCTATGAAAAATTAGTGGGAGCCAAGGCTCTTGGACGAGTTAAACAAGGAGAGTTACAATAATGTTAACAAATATTTCTGGGTTAAGTTTTTTGAGACAGAGAGAGTCTCATGTAGCCCAGGTTTGCCTCAAGTTTGCAAAGTAGCTAAAAATTCCCCTATCCTTCTGCTCAGATTACATGCTCAGATTATGTGTGTGCACTACCATGCTGGCTAAAAATATTTATTTATTTATTTATCTATCTATCTATCTATTTATTTATTTATTTATTTGATTTTATTTTTTTGTGCACACTACATATATAAACTTACTCTCTGATGCTGCTGATGTGGTCAGGAACAGGAGGTAAGGGTTTGTGGGTAGCAGAACTAGGCAGCGTCCCCTGGAAATGTTGGAAACCTTCATCACTTGGCGGAATGAGCTGCCTCCCTAACAGCCTGCAAGGGAAGAAAAGCTAAGAAAATGAGAATTATTATTATTTTTTAATCAGACAAGGGAAAAATGTTTCATGATTTTTAAACAGGATGTAATGCTGATTCTGAAGAACACACACAGAATGTGGTGTAGCGTGCACTGGGTCAAGAGAACCATCATGGTGGCGGAGAAAAAGCTCAGGCTTGAAGAAGGCAGAAGGACTGTTCAGAGTCTGGACTGAGAGTGTGAGCAGAGGTGTCCAGCGCCTTCGCCACTTACTTCATTTAGGGGTTGGTCAGGTGGGAATCAGAATCCTAGTTACCTTGCAGGAATGGCGATGGTCTAGAGAGAATGTATATCTGACCTGAGCATCTAGGGCGAAGAAGCGCATAGAGAAACAGGCAGCAATTGCATAGGCCCCGTGAATAAAATGCATAAACACACACCTGGCTTAGGCGCCTTTCCTTTTTCTATCATCCCTTCTGGGTTTCCGTAGTAAAATATAAGATGATGGTGAGAGATAGAAGCCCGGCGGCCTGACATTTTGGGAAGTGCACCATGCCCAGAAAAGTGCACACCCACAACCACTTATCCTCTGCACGTGGCATATTCTTTAAGATGGGGCCTCATGAAGAACTGCTTAAAACAACTTAGGCAAGACTTCTTTGTTGTTGGCTGTTTGGTTGTGGGTTTTTGTTGTTGTGTGTTTGTTTTTGAAACATGGCCTCACTATGTATCCCAGGCTGGCTTTCAACTCACAATCTCCTGTCAGCCTTCTAAACACCAGGATTATAGGCACACATCACCACAGCTAGCGAAGACATCTTTCTTTTTTCTTTCTAAAGTTCCCTTAAGCTAATCAGAATTTTATATTCTGATTATATATATATATATATATATATATAATCAGTATATAATTATAATCAGTATATTTATGCTAGTATTCTAATTCATTCTCCTCAGCTCAGAACTCAAAAACACTAAAACGGATTTCCCCCTAAGTAGCAAGACTGCGTGAAGAAAGCAATATTTCCTTTCTACCAAATCCACATTTTTCCACCTTGAATATAAAAAATAATAATAATAAATGTCTCCTCTGATGTGGAGAAAAGGAGAGAGAGAATAGGGTCATCTAGCCAGTTTTTCAGCAAACGACCACTCAGTCTCTGGAGCACCACCATTACCATCCCCCCCACCCCCACGCACTTATGCCCTCAGTGATGACAGACGCTTGTCACTCACACAGAGTGAATGTGGAGATGAAGGGTCACTCCTTAGATTCTTGCATCTGCCATGTATATGACATCTTTCTAAGAATGACCTGGATTTGCTTCTGACAAAGGCATGTGACACCGCCGTGTGTCAAGGTTTCCTTGGGACCTATTATAAAAGATGTGACTTGTCAAGAAAGGACTGAGTTCTGGAAAAATACTCCGACTGGGTAAATGCTCTCAGTCACAATGGCTGAATAAGCGGAAATCAATTGTGTGTAGATCAGAACCCCATCCCGGAAGATATTTATGGCCATTTCTGTACCTGAGATGGAGGGATCTTTTTGCCCACTCACTGCATTCGGCCAGGAGATTCTGGGTCTGGGGACTCACTTTCCCTTCGAATAGCATTTCCTCAACCTCCCAAAACAGCTGCTGGACTTTCTGAGCATTGACTTTGTCAAATTCCTAAAACAGAAATACATATTCAAATACCCCGTTAGTTTATAGCCACAATACCCTGAAATGCCTGATCTCATCACATAGATACCACACTAAAAGTTATAGAACATGGTCTTCATAATCAGTATTTATAAACTGAAGACCACTAAGTAAGAAGGGGTAAAACAAGGTAAAAGTGTGGGCTCCGTAGCCAGATAGACCAGTGTACCAATGTTTACTTTGCTGATCAATGACAGCCGATCAATAGTAATGATATTAAGCCTCTCATTCTTCTACTGTTAAATAAAGATAAGGTTTGCAACAGCAGTTATGACTCATCTAAGGTCCCTCATAGACACAGATCCACATCTGTACATAGCCATCATCCCGGGGGATGAGGTGGGGCGGCGGCGGTGGGGGGGGCGGGGGGGGGGAGTATGAAGGAGACTTAGGATTCTGCAAATCTTAGTAAACCCAGAACCATAGCTAAATAACTCACTCGTCTGAGAATCCCACAGTCATAAAATACCCAACACTGGGTTCAAGTTGATGGCTTGTCTCAGGTTAGAAGGCAAAAGTGAAGTATCTGCCTGGGGGAGGACACATGTGGGGGTGCCAGGGTCCTCTAATCATGAAGATGGTTCATACTTTTTGCTTTCCCAAAGCTTTCTCTTTCTTGCGTTAACTGTCAAGGTGTTGTCTTAAGTTTCTAGCCACAGGAAATTATTTAAAGTGAAGTACAATGGTAGGCAGAGTTGTGGGGAAAAACAAAACAGACAACAACTAAGACTCTAGGCTAGGAGTTAATTGGAAAATTTATTTTTCTCTATATTTTGATACTTTGATACTTTCACATGTAACAGTATAAATGCAAATATATATATACACAACTATATGTATATGTATATATATAAATATATATATACATATGTATATATATATAAAACATGTATGATATCCTTAATAATGCTTAGATAAATGTAGACAGATTCTTCCTGAACATAAGAAAGCAATTCTTAGGGCTGGGGAGGTAGGTCATTGTGTCAAGTGAAAGCTGGGTGTGGGAGCATGCGCCTCTAATTTCAGTCCTGGGGGGTGGGGTAGAGACAGGCTGATCCCTGGGTTAATTCCAGGTTCAGTGAGAGACCCTGTCCAAAAAAAAAAAAAAAAAAAAAAAGTGGATAACAATAGAGGAAGATATTCAAACTCGACCTCTGACCTCTGAATGAGCATCACAGTTGAATGTACATCCTCCATCCACCCACACATACACCAATAAGTAAATTACTAGAAGGTACTTCCCCATAAACCACAGCCACGTGTTACTGAAATTATAAAAAGACATACATCATCTCTCCAAGAAGAAACTGAGCTCCTCTCTGTCGACAATTCGGTGGTGGAACTGTGAGTGGAAGAGCCAGGCCATGAGTTGTGGGCCTCCGTGGGCGTGCGGCTCCCACTGGATGAAAAGGATGAGGGGGACTCACTGCAGGAAGGAACACAGGTGACAGACATCCCGTGAGCTGGGAGGAGTGGACATCCTGCACGGACTTGACTTCTCCAGGTCCACTTCCTCTCGCCCGTTCCCTTAAACGTGTTTGCGACGTTCACGGCAAACTGGCTTCATAGTCACTTGGTAAGGTGTCCCTACTGCTGATCCCCCTCCCCCATATTTAAAAATGCACGTGTTTTGCTTGGGCCACCAGCAGCATTGAAGACGATTACTTCTTACCTGGCATATTTGTCAATGGCTTTCTGCACATTTCGTGTAAAATTTGTAGGTAGAGGATCTTTGCTCTTTACAGAGCTGTGCCTCCTGAGTCCTTCCGAAAGCCCTCTTCTGAAAAGAAAGGAAACCAGGGAAGTCAGACAAGGCTCTAACATGATCACATGTCCTTCATTGACTTATAATCCCCTGCTGTCCAGGGCCACTCCTCTTCCCTTGCCACTGAGGCCCAGGAACTCCTTATTTTAATGTTTCTTAGAATGAAGGTTGCCAATAACCTACATGAATATTTACGTAATGAAAATATAATTAACAGCTATTTGTGACAAAGTCAGAAAATCCAAAGTTGCCGGCTAGTTGGCAGTACTTTTGACATAGTTCTTTTCCAAGGCCTAGGGCTTGGCAAGTGGAGCATGAGCCGGGTCCATGTTGTCTCTTAACCAGGCCCCTTTGTACTTATAAAACCCAGTGAGCACAGCCAGCCAGCGATCATTAATCCCAGATCAATTCTGAAATACACCAAACTATTTTGAATCACTCAGAAGGCATTCAAACATCTCATCTTACTATTGTTGTCTGGTGTGCATTCGGAGTTTTAAAGGACTCCGACATATTAAAATGGAATGGAAAATTAGAGTATCTAAAACCTAAGTAAACTATTAAACCAGTGTGGTACAGTTCATGTTAATCATTAACATGCCTTTTCAATGAACCTTCTAAAACATTTACTTCCCCCTCATCTAAATATCTTCTGCATGTGGAGTGGCAGTAAACCACTTCTGTTTGTTAATAGGAATCGTAAATTTCCATACAGATGAAACACATATTAACTTAAGATGGGGGAAGAAGACACCAACTTTCAGTATTAGAGATGAAGACACCACTCAGTGTGCTTTGAAAATAAAGGCTGGCATTGCTTTTAATTAAAGTGGTGCCTAACTTTTAACATTTGTATTTTTAATATCAATGGAACATACCCTGCCTTCCCCTACACTCTTAGAGTGCTCTACGACAAAGGGAGTTCTTTTAAAAATTAACGCCATCTGCAGAGGTTAGCCAAGAACATCTCTGCCTTCCACTGGTGGTGTTTGTAGAACAATGATGAACAGAATTGTGTTGTTTTCCACTCCTACTACCTGTATCTCTTAGGTACAGTTAAATAATTCGGAGGCAAATATGTTAAAGAGGAGCCAAGAAAAGGACAAAGCCTAGTGCAAGGCTTTACACTTTTCTTTATTCTGGGGTTGTTGGGCTTGAACCCAGAGACTCTCTACATGAGGCAGATGCTCTGCCACTGAGCCACAACCTCTGCACAACTCTTATGCTAATAAGCCACTTTCTGTTGGCACGGTTCAGTTGTTTCTAAACCGTCTTTAAAACCACTTACATCGTGAATCAACTTTTAGGTAGTCATAGAAATTCCTACAGACCAGCTTTTCCACGATCAACCAATATTACATCAAGTAGATATATTTTGAACATTAAGGAGTATGATTTAGATGTGAGCTAACATGCCATTCAGAAACATTAAAACTTTGGTGTCATGGACCCGCCATGGACCCTTGAGGGCAACACCCACTTCTGTAAACTGTAGACAATACAGCAGCCATCCTCCCCATATCCTAGAATCATTGACTCCAAGGTCATGGAGAAGATAGGAGTGACCTCACCGCGGGATGGCTAACACCAGCACTTTCCAGGAAGCAGAAGATGCTAACATGGTGAATTCAAACCACAGCCTAAAGGGTCTTTTGTTTCTTATATTATGTTTTAGCCCTTAGGTTCCTCTGTTCTCTAGCCAAACACTGATCTGTCAATCCCTGCGTAGCTTTGAACATCTTACTCCCCTGTGAACTATCAACTCCTACATAATCTACTCAGCCTGAAAAAGTATGCAAATGACAGGACATACCCTATGCTGTAAGTATTTTAAAACTTACATCCGGTGCAATGTCTGTTAAAGTTATGAAATCTAACATACAGACGCTTGATAATTTTATGTTAGTTCTTTCCTGACGCTTACATTTTAGAGATAGTAACAGTTTTGTTCTGTGCACAATTGCAACCAAGAGGTGGGTTCTCTTGGGGTGGACTGAATGGAACCACAATGCACTAACTTGTTGACTCATCAAAGTTAGGGCTGAATAGTCATCTCCAGTAGTTCCTCCAGACACTTGACTTACTCTGTTTTTACTTTTATTTTTTAAGGTGGGTTTTTGATAACCTGCAAACCTTGGGTCAACTGCCCTGTGGAAGTTCAGATCCGCCCAGCCTTCAAAACACCGTTCCTCTGTTTGAAAGGAGTATTTG
>CABHPP010112547.1:0-12074 GCA_902168425.1 Peromyscus attwateri | reverse complement strand
AAAAAAAACCCCTCTTTGCTTCTCCATCTTTCCTGCCTCTGCAACACCTCTTCATTTGTCCTGGTGGCACTGGGAGCTGTATGTCAGATAGTATACCCTTTTGCTCAATCAGCTTTACTACCAAATGTTCATTGCAATGAGTCATTGGTCTGGTTCAAGGCCTCTGGTTTCTGGTACACCCTCATCACTGGATCCTCATCAGAACTCCTCTGAGCTATTCTGAGGCTACCCCAAGTCATAGAGATCCTGCAGGTATTGTTCCATAGGACCATTCCCTCCACGAGGTCCAGTAGGTCCTAGATGGGGTAGATGTTAGGGTGGGCCAACCCTAGGCCTGGCTGTGGGCCTGGGTGGTAACAGAGCGGGTCAGTCCAGGCTACTAGGGCCACTCAGCTCAGAGGAGGGGCAGAGTCAGCTCCCCTACCCCTATGCCATCAGGTTCAGTTCTCCCTTGTCTGTGGTGAGGGGTGGGGCCATCTCTTCCAAGTGCAGGGGCCATCTCATGAGGGTCAGGGCTAGCTCTCTTGCTGCAGTGTCCATCGAGAGGCAGAGCAAGCTATCCCAGGATCAGGGAAGGGTGGGACTGACTCAGCACAGCCCTCTGATTTCATCACACATGGTTTCTATGGCCCCTTGTGATAACAAGGGTCACAGACATCAACGTAGACCCCAGCTGCAGCTGGACCACAGACCCAAACATGGCCCTCGGCAGCAGCTCAGGCCTGAATGACATCCTGGTTTTGGGTGGAAGCACTGGCCACTCAGATCAAGGCCACAGGTTGAGGAGGATTAAATTCTAATACACACACAGGGTAGTGGCAGCAGTGCACGCCTTTAATCTTAGCACTTGGGAAGCAGAGGCAGGTAGATCTCTGAGTTCAAGGCCAGCCTGGTCTACATGTGAGTTCCAGGACAGCCAGGTCTGCACAGAGAAACCCTGTCTCAGGAAAACAAACAAACAAACAAAAAACGTTTTAACAAATATATAGTAGTTGTCTTAGTTAGGGTTTCTATTGCTGTGAAGAGAAACCATGCATGACAACTCTTATAAAGGACATTTAATTGGGGTATCTTGCTTGCAGTTCAGAGGTTCTGTCCATTATCATCATGGTAGGACATGATGGCACGTAGGCAGACATGGTGTTGGAGAAGTAGCGGAAAGTCCTACAGCTTGCAGGCAACAGAAAGTGACCAGAGACACTACGAGGTTTTGAGCACATGTTGACCTCAAAGCCCACCTCCACAGTGACACACTTCCTCCAACAAGGCTATACCTACTCCACAAGGCCACATCTCCTAACAGTGCCACTCTCTTTGGAGGCCATTTTCTTTCACACACCACCACAGTAGTGTTACAATTATTTGCATATACCCTTGTGGGAATCAACCATCAATCAAAGAGCATGCTTATGTATATGTCAGTTTGTTTTGAATCTTCTAGACTCTAGTCATTTACGAAGTTATTTATTTAAGAACTTTTCTCCCCTCTTCCCTTACTTAGATTGTTTTGTTCACCTATAATATAATTGGATGGTTTTGTCATGATTTGCATTCCATCTTAGGATGCCCTGTTACTCCAAGTGATTTTTATTTTGTTCATTAATGCCACTGTTTCTGTTCCAAAGGTTGTGGCCTCTAACAAATACTCATTACAGCACCACATGTGTAGTGGGTAGCCATTCCAGCTTTAGTCTGGAAGTTCCAACCCCCATTGAGGCTTCCGTAACTATCACAACTACAAGGCGGGGCCAAGGGAGGCCCTGAAGACCTGAGATCGGGACGTGTGGCGCTCTCTTCTTTCCTGGACCTGGACGCGAGAGGTAGACCGAGGAGGGTTCTCCAGAGATGCCAGACTGCGCTGCCTCTTTTCCAGTACCCACCACCTACCTATCCCTTCATTTGTAAGTTACCCACTAAATAAATCTTCCTTATAACTACGTGGAGTGGCCTTAAAAAAAAAAGAAGAAATGGAATGGATAGGTATAAGATATTATGGTAGATTATTGTATATACTACTAAACAAATTTAGTAAAATAGCAGCCTTAGATAATTTGCACTGTAATTTATACTGTTATGGATTCTTATATGTTGATACAAATGTAAACTATTTTTATATTCCTGTTTAAGATAATTTGTATATTGATACAAATACAGAACTATATTTGTTATAATGTACATATATTTCTACTCTTATTTGAAATATTGTATATTGATACAAATGTACATTTATATCTGTCATAGTTTATGTATGTTCTACTTCTGTTTAGGATATTCAGTATATTGATATATATTTAAGATTATTGTCATATTGCATATTGCACTATATATTCCCACCTCTGTTATAAATATCTTGTGTATTGTCACAATTTTGAAGCCATCGTTCTTTACCATACATTTGCTTATAGACTGTTTACCTTGTTTACATGAAGCCTTAGTCCTTAGGTTATTTCGGTAGATAAGACTTATAGATTTATAGTCACCTATGCTTGTCATCTCTATAGTTACATTAGTTAGGTTATCCAGATTTACAGATACATAGGTCAGATGGACAGGTAATCTTCAAACACTTCATAGACCTAGAGAATATGGCATTTAAATAACTTAGAATTCTGTTGACATGAGACACAATTGCTCCTGGCAGCACCAATTTGATCCCGAGACAATGTTGGGCTTCTAAGACATTTCCATTTGGAAGTTTGTCTTCTTGGCACAAAATGGCCTACTGGGCAAAGAATTGCCCTTGCCTCGACTGCTGACAGTACGAATGCAATGCTGTCCTTTCTGGACAAGCGGGACACAAGGAAAGCGACCACTGTACTCTGCCAAGACAGGGTAAGATGGTCTTTCAGAATTCCTGCTTCTGAAAATGGTCTGTCAGATACTCTAGGCCTGTAGCCAATTTGAATGCACCAACAATGCTGAGAAACATTAGGTGACTGTCCAGGCTGCCAGCTGTCTCGGTCTACTCTTGCAAGATTCCCGAAAGTTGCTTACATCCATCTACCATTTCTCAGGTACCATTATATTCCTTCTCAGGTCTTTGATGGGATTGAAGACTAGCAGTTATAGTTACAACTTAGTATATATAATATCTTAGATAAAACATATTAAGTATTAGATTCAGGTTCTTTAGGATAGGACACCTTTTGGAATGATCTTTGTAACATGCCATTTACCTATGCTCTATACTTCTCTGGATTTTGTATGTGTTTCTTGCTTGATATTGTTTGCATTGATTGTAGTTCCATCTTATATAGGTCATTATCCTTCATTACTCCTGGACAATATTTGATAACCATTCCTTTGTATATAATCTTGTATTAAGTTAGAACCTTCTTATTTAGACAAAAAGGGGGAGATGTAGTGGGTAGCCATTCCAGCTTTAGTCTGGAAGTTCCAACCCCCATTGAGGCTTCCGTAACTATCACGCCTACAAGGCGGGGCCAAGGGAGGCCCTGAAGACCTGAGATCGGGACGTGCGGCACTCTCTTCTTTCCTGGACCTGGACGCGAGAGGTAGACCGAGGAGGGTTCTCCAGAGAACACTGCCAGACTGGGCTGCCTCTTTTCCAGTACCCACCACCTACCTATCCCTTCATTTGTAAGTTACCCACTAAATAAATCTTCCTTATAACTACGTGGAGTGGCCTTAGTAATTACATCAATACACATGGCTTAGTTTTGCTGTCCTAAAGTGTGTGTGTATTTGAACTCTTGCACCCTTCCTGCCCTTTTCGTAATTGTGATAACCACTGACCATTTCACTGTCACTATAATGTTGCCTTATACTAAGATCACATCATTTAAATAGCAAAACATAGAGACATCGATTTAGAATTTCATTTATAGATTTAAGAATCACCTGTGAGCCGGGCGGTGGTGGCGCACGCCTTTAATCCCAGCACTCGGGAGGCAGAGACAGGCAGATCTCTGTGAGTTCGAGGCCAGCCTGGGCTACCAAGTGAGTTCCAGGAAAGGCGCAAAGCTACACAGAGAAACCCTGTCTCGAAAAAAACCAAAAAAAAAAAAAAAAAAGAATCACCTGTGTCTTTTGCAGCTTGAAAAAGAATATTTCCTTTTAATTGTTTAATAATGAGCCCTTGGGTAGATATAACAATTTGTTTCTATTATCCATTAAGATTAAGGACACTGAAAATTTTGAGTCTTTCAGTCTTTGGTAATTTTGGATAAAGCTTCTAGAAGCATTCCTGTGAAGATCATGGACCTCTGCTTTTAATTCCTTTTCATAAATATTTAAAGGTATGATTACATGATTATATGCTAAGAGCTGAGTTCCACGGCATGTCTCTTTTGTAGCTGGGGCAGGAGAGAGGTATTGTTTTCTCTAGATGGTTGTCTTATGGTCAAGTTCCTTGACCATACTTTATGTTCACATTCTTGTACCTAGCCTTCTCTGATCTTTCAGTGTTTGCTTTTCTCTCACCCAGCTCTCCCGGAAGTGCCTGCCATTGACAGAGAACAATGGTGCTTATCTAATCAATGGGGCAGTGTAGGCTGAGTGGAAGAAGAAGGATGATAAAAACACCTATCATTGACAGAGAAGAAGGGTGCTTATCTACCTAACAGTGGTGCTGTGCTTATCTAATCAATGGAGCAGTGTAGGCTGAGCGGAAGAAGAAGGGTGAAGGCATTGGTTGTAACTGGATGTCCATTCACGAGAAAAGCTCACTCTTGGTGCCACTCTGGCCGGCAGTTCACTGCTAGAGACATTGAAGGCTGATGCTGAGTGGCTAATGGCACCTGTGGCCCTACTGGGCTGTAGCAACAGCAGCAGCAGTGGCCATGTAACTGGGTCCATTCTGTGCACTCTGCTAATGTGAAGAGCAAACGCTGGGGAGTTGCAGGGAGCATCTCCACACAGCAGCCTTTGTCCTTTTCCTTCCTTCTGTATCCATCTGCCCAGATTCAGCTTCTAATCCGCCATCTTACCTATAACCGGAAGACTGCCTTCCCTTTTCTTATAACACATTAGTGCTTGGTTATATTTTCAACTCAAGTCAAAAGTAACTCATCTGTAGCCTAAAGTTCCTGACAGCATCTGGAGGCAGCCAAGTCTGGACCCCTTTGCAGCTTCTCTCCTTGATTTGCATTCTATCCCCAGCAAGAAAGCTATTTGGATGTAGTTTACATTATTACTTCAAATTACCGTGACTTCTTTCTCAGGACACTCAATATTCCCAGGCTGGATTTCCAGTCATTATTCCCTCATTTTGGTCCCTTTTAACTTTTATTTCTTTCCATCATTTCTCCTGAATTATAGCACAGTTTATTAAAACTGATCTCTATATCCTAATTCAAGATTTCCAATTTCAAATTTTATCTACTGGTGCAATTTTAAATTCAGGCATAGGACCTGCTTTGGTTTCCTCATAGCATCCGGTTCTGTTTGTGTTTATCTTCTAAGTTCATCTCTACTTGTGTAATGGGTCTGTGTCCCCAGTTTTCAAAATCTTGGTTTATTCATAAAAATATTTTTTCCTCCAATTCTTTAGAATGGATCTAGTATTTGCCAAAAGTCAGGTTCTGTGGCTTTCTCTTTACTCACTAGTGATGATTATAAAGGGACGTTTCCTTTCCTTCCTGGAATATAAAAACCATGGATACCAAAGCCTTTAACTGCAGCTAACCTTGCAGCTTTCCCTTCTCTGAGCACTGCTGAGCAAAGCATGCTCTACCTACTTTGTCTAAGGAAGCTTTAGGAGTTACACTCTCTGACACTACTTAACAGTGAGGAACTTTGCAGTGGACCAACAATATCTCACTCCTTCAAGATAAAAACCTCTTGGCCACAGTTAAATAGTCTCTTCTCATTAGTGAAAACTGAAATTGTAGGCAAAGATGCGGGGTGAACATTTTTATGTTCTTTAGTCTTCAAGCAAGCACTTATTTACTTTCCCTTGAGTGAAATCAATATGCCAATCTCTTTTATAGTCTAATTCCCATTTCTTTTTATGCTCTTTTAATTAGTGAAATACTTCCCACAGCCCAGCAATATGTTGGCTGTAGGTCTTGGTTTTGTCTTTATTAACCAATGATCATAATTTCCTGAGTCCTTGTAGGTGCCCAATTGGGAACTGAATTCATGAAAGCTAGCCAAATGCTGTCATATAATTAATGACAAGAAGTATTTGAATAGAACTATAGCACTAATTTTTTTGCAAGTATGTCATCATAATGTTAAAAAGTACAAAAAAATCCACAGAGAACTGGAGAGATGGCTAAGTAGTTAAGAGCTTCTACCATTCTTGCAAAAGCCCAGAATTGGATTCACAGCACCTTCTGAAAGAGTTCACAAATAGCTGTTACTCCAGTTGCAGGGGGGTCCAGCACCCTCTTCTGTCCTCTGTAGGGTATCTTTTGTCCTCCCTAGGCACCACAGATATATACACAAACTCCTACATAGGACACCCACACATATGCATTATTCAAAAATGAAAATAAAACTTCCTTTTTCTATTGATAGAGCAGGAAAGCTTCACATATGAACTCATAGCATTTGTAACCCCATGCACAGCACCTGTGCAAGTCTAAACCAGCATGGAGAGGAGAGTTGGGCATGTGGTTCTATCCCCACCCCTTCCCAAGCCAGGAATTATTGCCAATTCTTAGCTGCTGGGAGAGGAAGGGTAAGTTTTCTCTAAAAAGATAGGCCCAAATAGGTAAACTATGCTTCAGTGGAAGACCACACATTCAAGACTATTTGGACATCACACAGTAGCCTTGATAGGAAAAAATAAATAGCAAAAACATAAGACAATGGACTTAAAGTTGTCTGGGAAGGAAGGGAAGGTGGGTCTGGGAAGACAGGAAAGGTGAATATGGTCTAAACACACTGCACAAAAGTCTCAAAGAACTAAAAAACGAAAATTTTTTTGAATATAAAAAAAATCTAAAAATCACAAATTATGGAAGATTGTAGCAAGAATATTTATATAATAATTTGTTTAGTAAATTAAATTCACAATGTACAATACCAATGAACTACAATGTTTGAGATCTGCATGTTGGTCCAATGCTATACAGCATTTTCTTAGTTCTCTGTAACTAAGTTCATCTGAAACACAGTTGAAGATACATGAGCAGAAACTGAATGATCGATAATAACTCAGAAATTATAAGGTGAGAAATAAAATACATGTCTCCAAATCTTCCTCTAATTCATAAAGATTAGCACATAATTTAAAGGGATTTTAAATCAATTTTATAGACTGTAGAGGTATAACTTTCACATAAAAATGTACCCATCTGAAGTGCAGCTTGAAAATGTGGCCAGTGCATACAGTCACACAGCCATGGGCATTATTGAATTTAGTAATACTTGAGTTACGCCTCAGAAGTTCCACAGTCACCCCTTGACAAGCAATCAAACCGCCCGCTGGAAAGCACTGGTGTGCTGCCCCAGTACAGTTTTACCTTTCATAGAACACCAGATAAACAGAATCACATGAATTACCCATTTTTGTGCTTGGCTTCCTCCATGTGGTATGTCACCTGGATTCATCTGTGGTTGAGTATCTTCGTTTACTCTTTATCGCTGAACAGTTCACTGTCTGGAGAGCTGACACAGTGTTCATCTGCTCAGTCATTCCTGAGCACACGATTCCTACTCTGTTAGGAGGAATGCTGCCGTCAACATTTGCATGACGTTGTTTAGAAGAAGGGAGTTTTCATAGTCCTGGGGTAAGGGAATAATTGGGTAATGTGACATTTTTAACTTTTCGATTGTCCATGAGTGTGTCTCCGTGTGTAGGTCACAGCACACATGCCACATATGCATGTCTGAGGACACGTTGGGAGTCAGTTTTCTCCTTTTACCATGTGGGTTCTGGGATGGAACTCAGGCTATCCGACTTGGTGAGGATCGCTTTTACCCACTGTCTCTCTAGCCTTTTTTTTTTTTTTTCGACTTTTCAAGTAACTTCCAGCATGTTTTCTGAAGTTGCTACATATTTTAAATTTCCACTAATGGTACATGAGGCCTATTCATCCATATTGTTATATTGCTCTTCATATTGTCAACCTTTAAAAAAATAACTATTCCAAATATGAATATTTTCAAGCACATTTAAAGACAAAAGCCACATCTGGGTGTCTCTCCAGGATTGCCAGCATCCCTGGGTATCTCGTATTTATGCAACTTTTTAGCCAGCCAAATTCATGCAACATTGATTATCTGCTCTTTAATAGAGAGATCTTGAATCTCATTTCCAAAATTTTCCTGTTGCCTGAATGCTGGGGCTACCACTGTCCTTCCTCCAGTTCCAGCCACCTCCCCATTAGCCCCCTCCCACCCTACATTGCCACTGCCACTTCCTGGACTGAGTCAGTTCACTGCTTGGCAGTATTTCTACCATCTGCCTGCATCCTGGCTATCTGAAGCTGCCTGAGTAGCACCAGCTCATCCGGTCCAAACTGCTGAGGGAAAAGAACAAGTTACTATGCCACCTGTTAGGCCAAAGGTCCCCAGTGAGCTTCCTAGAATACTGCTGTGTGTATTTGCAGCAGATGTGCTGATCTTGGGGGGTTTGTATACCCAGGGTGAAGTCAGTCAACCTATTCCAATGGACATCAGAACAGATACAGTGCATGCAAGAAATGTGAAACACTGAAGCAAGTGTCCATCCTGCAGCCAGTCTTCCATAGAACTTTTCAGGACCAGGCAGCTCAAGCAGTAGAAGTTTTCAACAGAGATAAATAAGAAAAGTAGAGATGTTGTGATGAATACGCTACAGCTATTACAAATAAAGAAAGGGGGGTGGAGCAAAGGAACCAGAGAAGCCTGCAAAGCCAGTGACAGCTAAAAAGCTGCAGAAGAAAGATCAATAATTGGAGGCAAAAAGAAAAAAAAAAAGTTGGCCTGAACAAAACTGCAGAGCCCACTGTTGGCCTTTAGGACTTGATGGCCCTGTGAGGTGCCAGTGGCCAATGGGAACACAACAGTGCCGTTCCTGAATGACGACCTGGACATTGTGGTTTCTAATCCCTTACCTGTAACTATCCTGCCCCCCGCTTAGAGGACTGCCTCTGTAGCTGCAGATGTTACTCTGTTTACCGTAACATCCAGGGACTTGGATCTGTCCAATAGAGATTTAAACTACTAAGTCAAAAGAAATAGGAGAGAAATGACTCTCCAAAGACTCCATCTTACCTTGATATGGAACAGGAACCATGCAACAACAAAGCACTCCTGGTGTGTTTACAGGACCCACAAGCACACCATTTAGCTCCCAAGCAGTGGCTGCACTTCAAGGCTTTCCTTCTATGATGTACCAGTGCCTGAGGCCCCCAGCCTTTTAGGAAGTGGGACAGGACAGAGTACAAGCATGATGGTGGGATATGTCTATGCTCAAATGGTTATGGAAATCATACAAACTGGATTGATTCCATTTCATCAGATCGATCCTGTGTACAGGGATGAATGGGGCACAGATGGGTGCACCACAGAGTAAGTTTGGCCCACTACAAGCTCAGCAGTCTCCCAAAACCTCTCATGAATGAACCAGCAGAGTGTTGGGAAGCTCCTCAGGTCAGACTCTGAGCTCATAACTGAGGAAGTCAAAGCTGCAAGAGTTTCAGCCACAACTGACACTCTGCATTTCTCACTGCAATACATCTAGTTCTCCTGTTTATTCAAGTACACATCTTTTTTCTCCACTGGGGGGAGAGACTGGTAGGAGAAGAGGGAGGGAGGAGAAACTGTGATAGGGCTGGGGAAAAAAATTGATTAATTAATAAAAAAAAATTGCCTGGTTGACCATGGTGTTGGTCTGTGCTCACTAAGCTTGATGTGGTGAAAGCAGGTTGAGTAATTGTCCTGTGAAGGGCAGCTTTGCTTATATTTCCCATGACGTCATAAGCCACTTGGTGTTGCTAGAGTTTTCCTGCCTGGCCCACAGTCAGGACAAATCTCTCTCACCTGCCAGTCCCACAGCCGCTCAGACCCAACCAAGTAAACACAGAGACTTACATTGCTTACAAACTGTATGGCCGTGGCAGGCTTCTTGCTAACTGTCCTTATATCTTAAATTAATCCATTTCTATAAATCTATACCTTGCCACGTGGCTTGTGGCTTACCGGCATCTTTACATGCTGCTTGTCCTGGCGGCGGCTGGCAGTGTCTCCTTCCACCTTCCTGTTCTTTTCTCCCCTCTGTTAGTCCCGCCTATACTTCCTGTCTAGCCACTGGCCAATCAGTGTTTTATTTATTGACCAATCAGAGCAACACATTTGCCATACAGAACATCCCACAGCAACTTGGAGAAGAAGCTAAGTCAACTTGAGTAACTGGTTGTACTCTTAAAACTATAGCTCTAATATTTGCATATAAGGAAAGTATTATCATGTTAGTAATACCTGTGACAGTGTAATCCCACCCCCAAATGAGCCAGTCATCCTGCAGGAAGGGAATGCATGATGACATGTTTAATCACATAAACAGAATGTGAACATATCACTAAGTACTGTCTTCTAGTATGTCAAACTCTTCCACTTACACTCCACTTGCTGCTATTGCAATGTGCTCAGTGTGGTTAGTGAAAGGAAGACAGACTTAGATGTCACAAGAAAACTTAATTTAATGAATGTTTCAAGAACTCAGATTTTCTCTACCTCTTCTTAGATATGTACATAGTGCTAACATGAAGTCCTTTTCCTGCACTATATGCAGAAAGGACCACTCAAAAAAGGTACTTTTAATGCCTGAAGATATACCTAGGTTTATAACAGTAACTTTGTTTACATTTTATTGTGCCTAGTATTGAGGGATATTTGTTCCCACTGTAGCACTCCAAGACTGCTAATAAAGTTAGCTATGAATCTATGAATCGGGGGGTGGAATCAATGACCATTCTACTGGAACTAGCCATAGAGATTTTGGAGGACTCAGATAGTGAGACACAGGAAGAGCTAGAAAGGGGCTTGGAGAGATTTAAGAGCCTTTTCGATCTGGAAAGGGTGGAGAGAGGGGGTCAGCTGATCATTCCTCCACTGCTCTTTGGATCTATCAGATTTTTACTCCAATATTTGATTCTGGAGTTTTTATTAATAATAGAACAATTCAGATAAACGCTTCAGCCTAGTATTGACAAAATGTTACTTCCCAGTATTAAACAGAAGAATTAACACACCACAAAAGCTCTTCCTGTTCACTCCTTTTGTAGTTTTTCTGCCACCTAATCTAAACTTAACCCAACTCTGTTTGTAAAATGGAGTTTTAGCTATGGTAGGTAAGGGAGGGGCAGGGATAGTCACGCTGAAACATCAGTTATTCTGCAATAAACCTCTTCAAGTTGTTGCTTACCTTGGGTCAATTTCTGTGTTCTTATTTTTTTTGTCAATTTATACTAATGGTCTGGGCAGAAAATGCCTCCTCTCCTCCTTTTACCACCATGTTGCCACTACAGAAAGATTACCCTTAGTCTCTTTGTGTGGGTTGGTGACTATCTACTTTTATCTCTTTGTAACCACAATACTCAACAAAAACATCTTAAAGGAGAACAGGTATATTTTGGACCATGAGTTTCCAAGGTTTCAGTCTATCGCAGCAGGGAAGGCATGGTGCAGCAGCCTGTTTCCTGGGTGTGGGCGCATGTGCTGCCCGCTATTCACATCATAGCGGACCAGGAAGCAGAAGCAAGATAGGCTATAAGGAAGTTGTTCTCAGTCTGTGGGTCATGACCATCAGAAAACACAGATGTTTACATTATGATTCATAATAGTAGCAAAATTACAGTTATGAAGTAGAAACAAAAATAATTTATGGTTGGGGTCACAACATGAGGAACTGTATTAAAAGGTCACAGCATTAGGGAGGTTGAGAATAACTGCTCTAAGGGCTGAATATTAACTTCAAAGTTCTGCCCCTAGGAATCCACTCCTATCAGGTAGACGCCCCCACCTCCTGTAAGTTCTATCAGATCACAAGACAGTGTCGCTGTTTGGGGAACAATCATTTAGAGCTTGAGCCTATGAGTGACATTTCAGAATTAAAACATACGTTAGAAAGAGCTACACATACACACACACACACACACACACACACACACACACACACA
>CABHPP010112545.1:0-29341 GCA_902168425.1 Peromyscus attwateri | reverse complement strand
TTTTTTTTTTTTTTTTTTTTGTTTTTTTTTTTTGGTCATTCTATTTTATTGTTACTGTTACAGGGAATTGTGGTTGGCCTTACTAAAATGATAAAGACTGATAGAAGTTGGACATAGTAGCTCACTCCTGTAATCCCAGCACTGGGGAGGCAGAGGCAGGTGGATCTCTGAGTTTGAGGTTATGTATAGAGACCCTATCTCAAAAACACAAAAATGCTAGGCATGGTGCTGCATGCCTTTACTGGGAGGGGGCAGCAGAGACCAATGAATCCCTGAGCTTGAGGCCACCCACCATAGTCTACAGAGTTCCAGGACAGTTAGGACTACACAGAGAAACCCTGTCTCAAAAAACAGAAAGTGGGGGGAAACATTCTAATACTTTTGCGTTGTTCCTTTTTATGTGATTGTAGAGTTGGTGCTGTTTTGTGGTCTTGGTTTCTATTAGCCTTAAGATAATGATCATGTGTTTGAATTGACAGCTGGTGGTTCAGATGGGTTTATGATCGTGGGAATATGCAGGATATGCGAGGTTTCCCTGCCAACTCAACTGATCTTGACCTCATTAGCTAGCACCATATTCAGACTTCTTGCATTTTTTTTTTTTTTTGGTTTTTCGAGACAGGGTTTCTCTGTGTAGCTTTGAGCCTTTCCTGGAACTCACTTGGTAGCCCAGGCTGGCCTCGAACTCACGGAGATCCGCCTGGCTCTGCCTCCCGAGTGCTGGGATTAAAGGCGTGCGCCACCACCGCCCGGCTGACTTCTTGCATTTTAACTGGCTTTTAATTGGTTTGGTGTTGAGAGATGTGCTAACTGTGACTTGTGTCTGCATATAGGTCCACTCTAAACAGTTTAAAAGAATTATTCTTGTTGCCTCAATTCTGCCTCTTTCCTCTTCCTTGTCTGTGCTGATAATTTTGTTTTCTTGTTTCTTCTAGATTACAGTACCTACAGCCAAGCTGCAGCCCAGCAGGGGTAAGTCAGCTTTCTGCGACAATACTTTGTCCACAGTTAATGTTTTAGAGTATGGGGCCTTTTGTAATTGTAAAGGATAATGCACAGTTGGAATATTCTGTATTCAATTTTCATGTTTAATTCTTTTTGCAGCTACAGTGCTTACACCGCCCAGCCAACTCAAGGATATGCACAGACCACCCAGGTAATCGCAAAGACAAGGATGTGTGGTTATATTTTCAGTAAAGGTGTTTCAGTTTAGCCAGGCTGTGGTGGTGCATGCCTTTAATCCCAGCACTTGGGAGGCAGAGGCAGGTGGATTTCATGAGTTCGAGGCCAGCCTTGAGTGAGTTCTGGGACAGCCAGGGCTACACAGAGAAACCCTGTCTCAAAAAAAAAACAACAAAAAAAGATGTTTCAGTTCGCCACTAAAACAATAGCTAGCAGATCTCTTTAAAAATTATGTACAAGTAACTAGTAGTAGTATTGTCTAATCTTTAAAAACTTGATAATTTTAATTTTTACAATGAGGGTTTGTTTTAAATGAAGCCATTTTAAAGCTGGAAATGGGCTCTTTTTTTAAAAATTTCCTGGCTCAAAGTAAGTATCTCACTGTAGTCTTGGTCTTTCTACATTTTAATTTTTTTTTCCCCATGTGGTTTTTCGAGATAGGGTTTCTCTGTAGCTTTGCGCCTTTCCTGGAGCTCACTTGGTAGCCCAAGCTGGCCTCAAACTCACAGAGATCCGCCTGGCTCTGCCTCCCGAGTGCTGGGATTAAAGGCGTGCGCCACCACCGCCCGGCTCTTTCTACATATTTTATTATGCATAAATTAATTTAGTCATCATTGCAATTCTTCCAAGGAAGATCATATTAGGACCTTTGCCGATGAGAAAATAATACTGTATAGCTATTATGTTACTTGCTAGTGGTTGCACATTGACTAGTGGAATAATTTAAAAATTACTGTTCCTCTGCTTTTGCCAGTTTGTAAGTCTGTGTAAAAACATAGGCCACAGGCAATAGAGGTAGCTCCTTGGGGAAAAAGTGCTTGCCACCCAGCCCAATAACCTGAGTTTGGTCCTACAAGTCCCACATACGAGGGAGAGAACCAACTCCTAAGTTGTTCTCTGACCACCACATATACACCATGATGGTACGTACATATGCGCCCTTCCACCAGTCAAATAAAGTAATTAAATACTTAAAAAACTGGAGCTGGGGTTCAATGGTAGATTATGTACCAGCACTGCAGAAATCCGGGGGGGGGGGGGGGGGGGGGGAGTTCAACCAGGAGTTGCGAGTCTATTTCATTGGTAGAATGTTTGATATACTGGCTCCAGCCACTATTTCAAAAAGCCAAGGGTAACAGATTCTAGAACGTATATATTGTGTATATTAGTCAAGAATTACCTCAGCTGGGCATGGTAGCACAAACCTTTAATCCCAACACGGGAAACAGGAGCAGGTGGCTCTCTGAATTTGAGGCCAGCTTGGCTTATATAGCAAGTTCCAGGCCAGAACTACACAGTAAGACTGTCTCAAAAAAAAAAAAAAAAAAACTCTAATTCTGGAATGATCATGCCAAGACGTTGATATTGACTGCCACGGGAATATTTGGAAACCATGTTTCACATTTAATTGGTCTTGCAAATAAGTCTATACAAACATGTTGATATCTGAAAGAACAACTCATTCCTTATCCAATTTTAGGTATTATTGATGTCCAAGTTAAAAACAGTAATCTTGATATACTGATAATCATAAGAACATGAAACTGTTCTGGTTCACGTTCTTGAAATAGAGTTAATAGCGTTTATTTTTGTATTGTGTTGAAAATCTGGTTCTTAAATCTGACAAGATGCTGTCTGAATCTTCATTGTCTTTCTCGATGTTCATTTTGTGCTGTCAGTTACATGCCTGTGGCCGTATTGCTCTTGAGAGCATTTTGCTAAGCTAGGTTAAACTAAGACTTGGCTTAATTATTTTTTAAGAACTTTTTTGTTTCTAGGTTTACCAAAACATGAATGAGCTTGTATAAGCATTTATTTATTTATTTGTTTATTTATTTATTTGGTTTTTTTTTTTCAAGACAGGGTTTCTCTGTGTAGCTTTGGAGCCTGTCCTGGAACTTATAATTTATTTTTTAAACCAGAAAGCAGTATTTTCTACTTGATTCTCCAGTTTATGAACTAATAAATCAGTTTGTTATTTTGCTAAAATACAAGATTCTCTTATGAAGCTACTGCATGCATTTCTTTGGAGCAGGCATATGGGCAGCAAAGCTATGGAACCTATGGACAGCCTACTGATGTCAGCTATACCCAGGCTCAGACCACTGCCACCTACGGGCAGACTGCATATGCGACTTCTTATGGACAGCCTCCCACTGGTAAGGCCGGCCTTCAAGAGAAGAGACTTGGTGATAGTATTGAGGGGATTTGCTGAAAGGCCTGTTCTCTTAGGTGTATATTCTGGTTTGTCTGTTGACATCTGGGGATCTTTTATTCTAGGAAGTATTTTTTTCCCTTGCCCTTAAATTCTCCTTGAGGGCTATCCAATAGAGTGTGGGTGGAATAAGATCCAAAAGAAACTAAACTTTTATACATTGTGTATGATATACAACAAAATGGGACTAATGTAAAAGATAGTGCTCATGCTAAGAATGAGCTTAAACTGAGCTGCTTAAAAACTGGAATGGTTTGCTGGGCGTGGTGGCGCATGCCTTTAATCCCAGCACTTGGGAGGCAGAGGCAGGAGGATCTCTGTGAGTTCAAGGCCAGCCTGGTCTACAGAGGAAATTCCAGGACAGCCAGCACTAATACACAGAGAAACCCTGTCTCAAAAAAAAAAAAAAAAATTGGTTTTCACATCTGTTTGCTTCATCTGATAGTGTACCCTCTACTTTTTGTTTTGTGCTTTCCACAGTAGAAGGGACCAGTACAGGTTTGACTATCCTGCTCATTCTTGCATGGGAAATGCTTTCCATCTTGTCTAACCCTGTAATGTTAACCCTTAGGTGTTTTCATTTGTTTAAACCCCAGACTTTCTAACATCACACACAAGGTGCTAATGAAAAAAGCTGCTTCAGGTGCCATTTGCAGATCCATGTCCTTGTATAATTGGGGGAAGGTTTTACCATTAAATTTGACTTTTGTCAAGCCTTTGTTATTTGCCTTCCCAAAGGTATTACTCCAACTGATTTTCCTTGCTCCCTGAAAGCTAGATTGCATGATTAGATTTATTGAAGGGAACATACTGCCACCCTGCATGTACATGTTTGTCTGTTGCATAGCACAGGCACATTTTATTTTCTGTTTAAGTGTTATAAATTATTTTAATCCATTTTCTGTTTTAAGTGTTACAATTTTTTTTAAGACATAGTGTGTTTTAAACATAAAATAGCATTCCAGGATACTGAAAAGGAAAGCTGGTCTAAGAATACATAATATGGAATATGTGAAAAATGTGACCATTTTTTGCTGTAGGATGCTGTGTGATACAAGTTGGAGATGTAAAGACTACCTTCCAACTATCTGAACTCCAAATTATATTATACAAAAAAATACTTGGCATTTATTTCATTGACATGGATTTTGTGGGAAGAATTTGCTAACCTATCTTAACTACTGTCTTTGGATGGAAGTGTTTATCTAACCTCGTGCAGGTGTGGGGAGAACTGAAACTAAAACTATAGATTTGAGAACATCTAATTTCGATTTAGCCTTTTCTATCCTTAAGCCATTTAACAAAGTCATAACAAAGTGGTTTTTAAGCTGAATAGAAAGTCTAGTCCTGATTGTGAGCCCAGAAAGTATAGAACACTGTAAGCAGAAAACGATGACTTTGGTGAGCCAGACTATGTTGCATGGTAATGAGGAGTTTGTGTATACTAAGTGATTCTAAGTTACCTCTATACTTCACTTACTCCTGCTCACTGCTTTTAGGCTATAAGAACCAAAATTAACCCTTACGGCTTAAGAGCCAATGAGTAGGAAGCTGGATTCAGGCACATTATTCTGAATCCCATGCTGCCTTTACACATAAAAGTCAGTGGATAATTATCACAGAGAATGCGTAGAAATACACTGTTCTCTTCTAGGATCCTAAATGAAGCTCCAGAAGAAAGGTACAGACAACAGCTGCATCTCACTTACATGATTCAAACAATTCTTAAGCTGTGATTTTACTGTAGACTGTAAACAAATTTTTTTTGTACAATGTTTCTTACCACCTTTTTCCTTGAAGAAATCACATAGATGTGCTGTTAGTCTCTTGTTGTTTTGTTGATTTTTGTTCATTTTGCTTGGGTGCTTATGTGGGTACTGTGGATTAATTAAAAGATTACTTATTAACCTAGTACCTTGCTATTCTATTGCTATTATACAGGCTCTTACTGCAGTTCTGAGACATAAGTTACTGGTTTTGTTGAACTTTTGTGAATCTTAGAAGTCTTGCCATTAGGGAGAAGTTTTATAAAGAGTAATTGGATAGATGGACGTCTGTCGTTCAGATGAATGCTGTATATGGTTAACTTTAGAACTTTGCAAAGAACTTTGAAATACATAGGGCCACAGTTGGATTTTCTTTGAACCGCCAGCTCCCCAATGACACAAAGACTTCTTATTAATTATAAAAGCTTGGCCTTAGCGTAGGCTTGTTCCCAACTAGCTCTTAAAACTTAAATTAACCCGTTTATATTAGTCTACATTCTGCCACATAACTCGTTAGCTCTGCTCAGTACCATTCTTCCCAGAGTTCCTATTTCTTCTCACAAGTCCTACCTATCCTCTCTTGCCTAGCTATTGGCCATTCGGCTCTTATTAAAATTAAACCAATCAGAAGGTGCCTAAACAGGCAAGGTAAAACAGAGACACATATTCACAGTGTACAAAAAGATTAATTATCCCACAGTGTAGGACTCAGTGGTAGAATACTTCCCTAGCATGTATGTAAAGCTCTGGTTCTATTACTATAAAACAAAACAAAATCCCATTTCAGATGAACAACATGCCAACTCAAAAGTGTTTAGGGCTCTTTTGTGAAATATATTTTTATTGGTTTTCACCAGTTTAGACAGGAAACTAATGTCTTTGTATACAATTTTAGAGTTTCTTTTGAATGTTTGAGAAGAAAGGATTATGTGCTACAAAAAGTGATACTTTAGATTCAAAAGGAAGTAGAGCCAGGTTTGGTACCACAGACCTTTAATCCAGTACTTGGGAGGCAGAGGCTGGCTCCTATCTGAGTTCAAGGCCAGCCTGGGCTACATAGTGAGACCCTGCTTCAAAGAAACAAAAATGGGCTGGAGAGATGGCTCAGCAGTAAAGAACACTGACTGCTCTTCTAGAGGACCTGGGTTCAATTCCCAGCACCCCCATAGAGGCTCACAATCACCCGTAATGAGATCTGGTGCCCTCTTCTGTAGGCAGAACACTGTATACATCAGAAATCTGGCAGTTAAGTTCTAAAACAAGGCATTACAGTAAGCAAGCCTGGGCAGTTTAATGAGACTGTCTCGTTTTTTGGTGTTTTGTTTGTTTTTGTTTTTGGGTTTTTTGGTTTTGAATACTCACTTGGCTAATCCTAAATGTAAACTAAACTAAGTAGTCTTAGCACAAGATTTGTTTTAAAAGCTAAAGTTCCTTTTTGGTTTTTGTGTTTCTTTCTTTATTTCTTTTTGGTTTTTGTGTTTCTTCCTTCCTTCTTTCCTTCCTTCCTTCCTTCCTTCCTTCCTTTCTTTCTTTAAGGTTCTCCTGCTATGTAGCTCAGGCTGGTTTGGTATTAGTGATCCTGGAATGTTGGGATCACAGGCATGCACCCACAGTCAGAAATCTTTTTTTTTTTTTGGAGACAGGGTTTCTCTGTGTAGCTTTGTGCCTTTCCTGGAGCTCACTTGGTAGCCCAGGCTGGCCTCGAACTCACAGAGATCTGCCTACCTCTGCCTCCCGAGTGCTGGGATTAAAGGCGTGCGCCACCAACGCCCGGCCAGAAATCATTTTTAACTTTAGTAAGAATTTAGATGTGAATCCTGGCGTCTGGACTAAGCTTTTAGAGTGCATCATTTACTTGAGCCTGTTGATTATGAGGAAGGAAGGCAAAGATTCAGTACCAGGAAAGGTTGTGTACTTTGAGCTCATGTAACGGCAGATTTTAGTGCTTAATCCAGTATCTGATGACTATTTCGTGGCTATTTTTAAGTGCTATGTCATTTACCCTTTACCTCCCATTCTGGGACATTTTATTTCCTGTTTTGAGGGGGGTTGTCTGTTTATTTCTAATTAATTGAGAAACTTGCTCAGGAAATCTGCTAGCAGGATGGGTCTATAATCAGGAAAAAAAAAAATAGCACTCTCTCCTGTCCAGTCGATTTATGTGGGGGCAGAAAGAAGCCTGTTCTCCATGGCAACAGTTTTTTATAGAATATTCTGTCTTGAGGTAGGAAATGTAGCTTAGTTGGTAGAGTGCTTGCCTAGCATTCATGGAGCCCTGGGTTCCCCAGCACCAATCAACCAGGTATGTTGTGCCTGTGATCCCAGGGCTGGAGACTTGAGGTGAGGGGATCAGAAGAAATATCTTTTGCTACCTAAGTAGCAGAAGACCAGCCTAGGCTGCGTGAGACTTGGTGTCAGAACAACAAAATGCACACTTCACCTCTCTTGTAGATAAGTTTGAAAACAGATAAGGTAATACATCACTAATAACGGACTGGAGAGATGGCTCAGCAGTTAAGAGCACTGGCTGCGCTTTGAGAGGACCAGGGTTCAATTCTCAGCACGCACATGGCAGCTCACAACTGTATGTAGCTCCAGTTCCAGGGGATCTGACACCCTCACACATGTATGCATGCATGAATGAGTTACTACAGACAGTACTTAAGACTTTAAAACTTTGGAGTCAGTGAGGTGGCTCAGCAGATAAGGGCGCTTGCCACCAAACCTGATGACCAGAATCCATGTAGTAGAAGGAGAGAACCAACTCCCAAAAGTAGTCCTGTGCTTCCACACATGTGCCATGGTGAGCTCCCATGTGCACACACTGTATTCTTAAAAAATGTAGTAAACAATAAACACTCTTTGTTGCTACTCTTCTGCAGAGATTTATAGGGATTCAAATTTGTGATGCTTTAAAGTGGGCAGTTTCCAAGTTGTTTTGGTAATAAATGCCAAGGCAGTGCTCTGACGAAGAGGACCTGGAGTCTAATCCAGTTCTCCTTTGTTGTAGGTTATACCACTCCAACTGCCCCCCAGGCATACAGCCAGCCTGTCCAAGGATATGGCACTGGTGCTTATGACACCACCACTGCTACAGTCACCACAACCCAGGCCTCTTATGCAGCTCAGTCTGCATATGGCACCCAGCCTGCCTACCCAGCCTATGGCCAGCAGCCAGCAGCCACCGCACCTACAAGGTAAGGCCACAGTTGCCTATTCCTCTGATGCGTCAGCTTTGGATATGAAGGAAAGAGTAACTCTGTACACTTAAACTATCCATGACTTAGTTCCCTTTGATGGCCCTTTATACACTAGGTTTTGACTGTTCACACAGTCAGTTGCCTGGTTTCAGAACCTACTTTGGGGGAAGGAGGAGACTGTTCTGCTTTTCTAAACACAAGAACATTGAGTGTGTGTTTTCCCACATTGTTTAACTACCAGGAGAATTCTACTTTTGGTACTTACTTTGGTTTATTGACCCTGTAAATTGGTAACTGCTTTCCTTTAGGGAAAAATGCAGTAGTTGATAGTACAGGGTGGGTGGGTTACATGTCAGTCAAGAAGTAGTATTATATGACGCAATTATCGGTAAAGGATATTTCCACAACCTGAAAGAATTGCTACCTCAGTGAAGCAGTTGACATGATTTCCTCTATACGATGTAGGGGTTTGGTAACCACAAGTCATAAATAAATTCATAACTGGGTACCCAGCTATGTGGTATATAGTAAAAGAGTCCAATAAAGTTCATACTCCATGGCTGTTTGGTAGATAAGTGGTATATATTATTACTTAACAGAAGATTTCAGGTCTTTGCTTTAGACAATGCACTTAGGTGGCTTCTGCATACAGTCTTGAAGGAACACTGAATTCTGATTTCAATGAAGACTTTTTAGGGAATAAACAAGAGATCAACTTGTAACCTAGACTTTTTATCTGCTGTAGAGGTAAGAAATTAGCTCTGGCAAACACTCGTGAAATTACTTCTAAAATGCACAGTGAGTAATCAGAGCCACTTGTAGTTAATATCCCATAGACAGCCTATATAGTAGTTATATTTAACTGGCTGCTTCCTAGAAGGCCCCGTTGCAGTTGACTTAGGTGTTGCAAAATTTTATCGCAAAGTCACGTGAAGCTCTCATGCAGTGATATATCCAAGCCACAGCAGGAGGGTGTTTTGTGTATCAATTAGGTTTTGATAAGTCATTGTTTTGTGCCCCGCCCCCAAGCTTAGTTTTCTGAGCTGACCACCCTTAAAAATAGCTAACTGTCTCTTGATCAACACTGGTTATTCCATTCTCACTGGAAAGAGGTAGTTTATAACTTTATAACCCATTTCATCTCAGTGAAGAAACCAGTACTTCTGCATCTTCTCTGAGCCACCTGCTGATTGGTGCTTTGTTTGAGATAGCCCTAACTCAACTATGCTACTGTAGCCTTGGTGTAAACTGTTGGGGCCATGAGGAATTGGAGAGTTCCTGAGTTAGTGGGTCTGAGCATGGGTTGGGAGGTACATCCACACCACTGTCCTGTGGAGACTGGTGTGGCAAGGTCAAGTTAATTTACAGCAGGCTAAGTTAGGAAGTGTCTTTTCTAGTCTGTTTCTAGTAAATGAGTAGCATAAACCCACAGATAGTGAAAATGTATAATGCTGTGACCTTACAAATCAAACTTCAGTTTACATTGTTGTTCAAATTTCTTGTCTTCAGAAGTTCACTTTAAAAAAGAAGTGTCTTCTTTCCCCCTCCCCCCATCATGTTGGCGATATAACAACAATGAAAGCCCCTTGGTAGCTGCTAATACAGAACAAATGAAGTATACTGTTAACTTCCCTTAGTGTTCTCTTCCGGCAAATGCTGATGGACTGTTACTAGGTTTTTTTTCTTTATTTTCGAGCTTGATCTTAACATTTCATATTGCTCACAGAACTGTGGGGTTCTTAACTAGGGGCTTGGGGTTGTTGAAACTAAGTCTTACTATTTTATTTCTCCTTTTAGACCACAGGATGGTAACAAGCCTGCTGAGACTAGTCAACCTCAATCTAGCACAGGGGGTTATAACCAGCCCAGCCTAGGATATGGACAGAGTAACTACAGTTATCCCCAGGTACCTGGGAGCTACCCCATGCAGCCAGTCACCGCACCGCCATCCTATCCTCCTACCAGGTCAGTGTCTCCTTTGTGGCCAGTGAGTAATATAAGAGAGATTTCTTTTCAGATTGTTGACCAGCTAGCATTGGCTTCCTTGGGTAAGATTTGTTTGTTAATAAATAACTCTTGACCACATACACAGTTAATAGTCAGACCTCAGTCTTGGGTTCCCATAGTAGTGTCTGGGATCTATTATAGTTACTAAACTATTCTCTAAATACTGACCAAAAACTAATTTTTGCTCTTGTAATTATAAGTATGAGAAACAGAAATGTCTGTACTATCTTCCCAGAACCATAGAAACTGTCTTCTCAGATAGTCACCATGGGTAAAGTCGGTACAAGACTTCCTTCCTACCACCCATTGCAGTGCTGGGGAGGGAGTCCAGGGTGGCTCATTGCTAGGCAGGTACTCTAACTCTGGACTACTGCAGCTCAAGCTCGGTTGTCCTTCATATTCTGTCTCAGTTGACCATCGTAGCTACAGCGTCCCAGTTTGGTTTCTTTAAAATTAAGGAAAACTGCAAGTTCTCTGTGACCTATGTCTCATTTGAAGTAAGCATCAGATGAATTGACAGAGTTGTGTCTTTAAAGGTTAGTTTAATTTGCTAAACTAGTTCCTGATTATCTGTTTCATAGGTTAACACATTGCATACAACTAGGAACAGAAGAGAGTAGGGTTTGTAGCTCTTGGAGAGCAGGCCCATCCCTGTTGTGTTGAACAGTTGCTCTGGCAAGTTGTATTGGTGCACAAGGTTGTTGGGTTTTAACAGCTGTAGAGAGGTGTGACAAATACTTAGTTTAGTTGCACATATTTATGGTTCATTGAGAGTCTTTTTTTGGGGGGGGTTTCTAAACAACATTTCTCTGTGTAGCCCTAGCTGTTCTGGAATTCGGTCTGTAGATCAGGCTGGCCTCGAACTCAGAGATCTGCTGCCTCTGCCTGAGTGTGGGATTAAAGGTGTGCCGCCCCCACTGCCCAGCTAAGTTTTATTTCTAGTAGTATGTGTAGATAGATTACCTCCTGGTAGTTTCATAGAGAGACCTAGTACCTTTTATACAACAACCTAAGGTTTCTTACTAGTCTTGTCTTTATTCTTAGATTTCTAAGGATGTTTGAAAGGTTAAAACTATAACAAAGCAATTTTGAATCTGAAGGAAAAACTGGCATTTTGGGTGTGGCGTACAGAGACAACACATGTTCACACTGTATTACCAAGCAGCCATGCCTCAGAAAATTAAAGTCATCACTCACCTTATTAGACGACTGAAGTAGGACACTTGCCTAGTGTGAGGCTCTAATTTGGAGCCTTGGTGCTGCAAAAAGAAAGGGAGGCACTGGAACTGAACACCTCATTTGACTCTGTCCTTACGCTCAGTGTCATTTCTCACTGCATTAGTCATCTCTTAAGTGCACATGTACATATTCTGCCCATCTGAACTCCTGGATTTGCCTTAAATATGGTTGAAAACAAACATTGTTTTAAATGGGAGCTCTAAACTGCAGCTCAGTGTACACATGGGTTGTTTCAATTTTCTCTCTTCCACTTAAAGCTTTGTTATAAATACAAAAGTGTTGCCTTGGCCAGATCCAGTGAGGCATCCTTGTAATCCAGCACTCAGTTGTGTGCAGGTGGAAGAACAGTCTGGGCTACATATAGTAAGGCCCATCTCAATGAAAGACAAAAGAAAGGAACTGTTAAGATACCCATGAATGTCTTGTATTCAGGGTCGTGGGAGAAATAAGGTGCTTCCCCCCCTTACTGAAAACTTGTGTTTTTTTCTTTCAGCTACTCCTCCTCACAGCCTACTAGTTACGATCAGAGCAGTTACTCTCAGCAGAACACCTATGGACAGCCGAGCAGCTATGGACAGCAGAGTAGCTATGGTCAACAAAGCAGCTATGGGCAGCAGCCTCCCACTAGTTACCCCCCTCAGACTGGATCCTACAGCCAGGCTCCAAGTCAATATAGCCAACAGAGCAGCAGCTACGGGCAGCAGAGTGAGTTGCTAAGAGAGAAAACCAAGTATGAGTGTTTGTGCTTGGAGTTTCTGAAAATGGGGAGTGCTTGTTACCACTGTTTGCATCTAGAGTCACACTCCTGGAGTGTGAGACATAACATCCTGGCCAATAGTCTGAATGCCCCAGTAGGGATTCAGTCAAGAGGGCGGGCACTCTGCATTGAGTAGGGCTGGCATTCTTTAGGACCTGCCCTAATCATTAAAAGTGGGAGGGTAGCTGTAGATGATTTCTGATAGCCAAATCAAAACTGTGTGCTTTTGATTTTGTGTGAATCCATAAAGCAGAGAGGCTGAGTCCTTTCAGAATACTGTAGTTTGGAGGGATTGTTAAGACTTTGGGAGATGATTGGGGGTGGAACTGATTTTTACTTTCTGCTGGGGGTTGAGCCTAGGGTCTTAACATAAGTTCTACCATGGAGCCCCAGTGCTTATACTTACATTTGGAGAAGTAACTAAAACTCCAAAAGTTTTACTTCATTTACTGTTTAAGTTCTGCCTCAATTATTGCTCTTTTTTTGGTTTTTGTTTTGTTTTGTGGGACGGGGTTTCTCTGTGTAACCCTGGCTGTCCTTTTTATTATTTCATCTGTGTGCTTTTTTGACTAGAATGATTAAGGCTCCTTGTTGTAACTCAGCCCTTAGCCCTAGAAAACCTGGCTCTGCTTTTGTTTCTGGAAGGTAGTGCAGAGAAACTGCTTTTGGAGACATCCTGGACACACGAACCATGGATGTATTCTTTTCAGGGCACCTTTTCCCTTTGGAAGTAGTTTATTACAGCCTGGCTGTACAAGGCTGTGTTAGCCTTGATGAACTAATAGTTCTTTAAGGGAACTTTCTGGTGGCAAGACTTTCAGCATAGTATAGTACATATGCAGTTGCTTCCAGTTGAGAGGTTCATGATTCCAAGAGAAAGGATGTCAGGCAGTGGTGTAAATGTGGTCTGTGGCTTACAGATGTGACTCTTTCCTCAGGTTCATTCCGACAGGACCACCCCAGTAGCATGGGTGTTTATGGGCAGGAGTCTGGAGGATTTTCCGGACCAGGAGAGAACCGGAGCATGAGTGGCCCTGATAACCGGGGCAGGGGAAGAGGGGGATTTGATCGTGGAGGCATGAGCAGAGGTGGGCGGGGAGGAGGACGCGGTGGAATGGGGTAAGAGCAAACCTTTTCTCCTTTTACCTAATTTTGCTTCATCCATAGGATTTTCAGTGGGAAGAAGGGACTGAAAGACATAAGAAATTTATTCCACATTTCCATGGACAATCTGTTGAGGTCAAGCTATCTTCTAAAACATGGAAATGTCATTTAAGTGGCAGTTTGCTTTTTTTCCCTGCCAGTAACCTTTGTTGGGTTGGGGTGAGCAAAGAATGGCTTTGAAACTAGAGCTTTCAGTCCCCTTCATGGTGTTCAGAGGTGAGAGCCTCTTTGGGTAATAGATTTGGGATGGAACACACACAACGTTCTAACAACCCTAGGTTTTAACTAATGAACTCTGAACGGTTGTCTTAAAATACCTGGTGTATGTACTGCAGAAAAAGGATGCAGCTGTTTTCCAGTGTTTGTACCCAGAATTGTTGAACATGATGAAGACTGGCCCTGTAACCCTTAAACCATGGCCTGAGTTGGAGCACAGAACAATCATATAACTTTTTTACAGAGTAATGTGTATGAGTATAGCATCACTCCCTATTGGAGATTTTAAAAGTCTAAATTGGTTTGACCATTGTGATTGATGGCACGATCTGGTTTAGAAAACTGTTTAGATCAGTAACGTGACCCTACTGCCTCTGCCTCCCCTTCCCTCCCTCCCTCCATCCCTTATCCCTTTCTGGTGTCTATACTTTGATGAAGGTGAGATATGATGTTGGTGGTTAACATAATCCAGATTTAGTTATGTGTGTGTTCTGTCCCTATATAAACTAGTAAAAAAGTTATGCAGAATGTTGTAGTGAGTACAAATTTGATTGGGGCAACTGTTCAAAGAAAAGCTAGCAGTTCTTTTTATAGAAACAAACTTAAACGATTAAGTTGACCTCTTCACATACTAGCAAATTTCGATAGTACTGAAAGATAGTTAATGTTTTGTTTATTCTGCATAACTTTAATAAACTCTTCAGTGAAATCTTTATTGGAAAAAAGGTCATTTTATAACATGCAAATTTTTATGAATAATTTGAAAAGTAAAAATTGGTTTTCTGATTTGGAGAATATTATTCCATTATAAAGGTTTCACGTCTTTATGGATGTTTTAAAATAGACATCGACACTTGAAATTACTATCATCACGTCTCAAATCACTTAGAATTCTTAGTATTTTTCAATTGCAAAAGCAGTTTGAAGTTTATTCATCTTAATACTCCAGAAGTAATGAATCTACGACTTTGTTAGACTGCTATTAGAGGGGCCCATCTTTCTGGATGAGAAGTCTCTCCTGGAGCCATAGAAGAGACCATGGCCTACCCCATAGGTTTTTAACAGACTGTGAAGCAGTCTGTTGGATCCTGTGGGGACAGGACACGGGGCAGTTCCCTTTCCCTTTTTTATTGTGGTGTGGTGATGGTTTTCAGTGTCTGCTCCAGGTAAGGCGCTCAATGTTGTTAACATGCCCTTTTTCATTGCCTCAATATTTTGATATTTTCATTGGCTGTTAAACGTGGAAACTTTTTAACATGCTTTGTCGCATTTATATGCTACAGGTTACAAAGTGAGAGCCTTGTATACACTTCAATACTTAAAAAGTACCCGTACTCAGTACTCAGCCGGCAGCATAATGAAAAGTGGGACTAGACACGGTGTCCATATGGAGAGGAAAAATATACATAGAATATTTAAAACAAAATGTATTCATTGTATAAATGGAATCCTTCTGTAACTTTGGTAACTGCATACTTGTTGTTTGGTAATGAACCAGAGGAGGTATAATACTCTAGAATTGTGTAACATTAAAGTGTAAACTTTGTGTTAAAAGAGAGAGAACATTTTATGGTGTGTACTTTTAAAAAAGAAGCAAAGCTGCATGCAACAGCTTGAAATTGTATATTTAGGTATTAAAGGTGCAATACTGGTTAAGAAACTGTCAGGTCTTCCCCCCTGGGGAGCTAGCTTTATTTAATCCTAGAAAATACTGCCCCTCCCCCCCAAAAAAAGCTACAACTCATATTCCCTCTCCCTCTGTATTATAGTGTGTATTGCCATAGTCTTCTTAACTGGTATGTCTATAAAGTTGCACCCCCAGTTCCCTGAGCCTTGGTATTTGTTGTAAATTCTCCTTTCACAGTAACTGTTAAATCCAATAGGGCCCTGGACTGTGTGGCTTTATGCTGAAGATTGGCTGGATGCGTCCTCTGATGTGTGTTGTAGACATTTAATGTGGTTGTCTCCTGCTCTATCTATTAATACACTGTTACTGTTAGGAAGCCTAGTGCCTCATTTGGAGCTCTCTTGGGAGAGGTTGAGGGTGCACCTTTATGAACTTGGAAAGGTTTATTTATCACCGCACTTGTTTCTGCCTTCACACTTCTACACCAAGCTCCCTGGTGTCTCAGCTGATGGGGTGGGTGTTTGGGTCCAGGGTTTTTTCCTCCCTTCCTTTGCCAAGTATTGCACTATTAATACCAGCCCCTGACATGAGAGAAAGCAGCCACACTGGTGTGTCCAGTCAGACAAGCAAGGTTGTATATTAAGGAAATTTGAGCAAGCTGCCCTGAAGAAAGGCATAGTGACAAGATGAGAGAGATGCATTGTTTGGAGATGTGTTTAGCCAGTGCCCTTCTTCCCCACGAGCCCCCGCAAGGCTCAGAGCGGTACTGGCTTTTAAAGGGAAAGGCCTTCATTTCTTCGTTTATCCCCCCAGCAGCGCTGGAGAGCGAGGTGGCTTCAATAAGCCTGGTGGTAAGTTTTTGAGTATTACCATGGATAGTGTTTAAAAAAAATACAGTCAGTTTTTAGAAAACTATAATTTTTACTAGTTTCATAAGTGGTTTAAAAATGATCTATACGAAAGAGACTAATGGGTACTGCCGGCATTGTCTTAGGGGTAATAAGGTTAACCTATGGTTACAAAACAAAGGGTAACTTGAAATATTGAGCAACTGCTTCTATAATATGGGGGAGAGTACAGTTTTAATTTGGTTTATGTGGAGGAAAGGTTTTGAATTTAATTTAACACTAATTTGGCACATAAAGCATTAAGAGTGTATTTGGTTAATGGTTTAGAAACAAACGAGCAAAGGAAAAAGAAAACCCTAGCAAACTTCACAAACGCTAAAGGGGCACTGCTCCATTTTAACAGTGCGGGTCATTTTGAATTAATGAGTCCCCCATCAAATGGTGGTGTAGTAGATAGCTGTGTGTGTTTGTAAGATTTGTAGCTTGCAAGGCTTGCACTGATAATGTCTTATATGATCTTTCCTGGTTGGCAGGACCCATGGATGAAGGACCAGATCTTGATCTAGGTAACTTTAAATTTTTGAACTTTACCTTGTGCTGTTTTGAGTAAATGCCATAAAAGCAAGAGTTCAGCAGCCTAGCAAACTTGTCTTGGCAAAGACAGCTTGGGGCTTCCTTTATAGCTGTCTTAAAGTAACCAAAAATTTCCACCTTAATGTCCTTATAATTGGTAGTTCTCTTGCCTTTGTTTGATAATAATGTCCAATTGGTTAAGAAGCCCCTATTATTAGACCCTGAAGGGACAAGCCTGGGAGGTTGAGAAAAGAGGATTAAGAGTTTGAGGGCAGCCTATCTCCAAAAGAAAGAAGCCACTATTAATACAGAGCAGTAATTCTGTTTTATTTTCTCTGGAAGGCCTTCCTATAGATCCCGATGAAGACTCTGACAACAGTGCAATTTATGTGCAAGGTTTAAATGACAATGTGACTCTGGATGATCTGGCAGACTTCTTTAAGCAGTGTGGGGTTGTCAAGGTGAGTGGATGTAATCAGGTGATCCAGCAGAAATTGAGCCCACAAGACACATTTGAAGTACTAAAACCATGCTAAGGATTGTTTATGAAGTTCTCTGACTCTTGTCGCTATCTTGTGGTTGTCTCCTTAAAACACTGTGTGGTGCAAAGACTCTGTCGAGGGCTGGGAGCTATAGCCCAGTGATGGAGCACTTGCCTAGCTTGCATAACACATACACAAGGGCCGTAGGGCTACCAAGATAAGTAGCTTCCCTTCCTGTTGGCTGGATTTCTGTGGATTTTGAGACAAGATTTCATGTATTCCAAGATGGCCGAATCCTTCTGCCTCCACCTTCCCAAGTGCCAGGTTTACAGTCTGGCACTGCCACACCAATCTTAGCCAGTTTTTGTAGATGAAAAATGCAAAGCAGCTAGCAGTTCTATTACTAAGTCTGCTGGGTTGTTTGTTTGTTTAACTTAAACTTGTCTTTTTCTGTTGAGGAAAAAAGAAAAGGTAGGTTTTTCTTAGTATTCCCTGAATAGATAAATTTGGAGACATATTTTCAAATTATCAGTTAATGGTTCAAATGCTTACACAAACACAAGAAATAAATTATGCAATGTGTAGAGGCATTTAAACATTTATAGATTTATTTCCCAATGTAAGATTGAAGGTTTGCCAGGATGTCTGAGTTCGAGGCCAGCCTGGTATACACAGACAAACCCAGTCTTGAATTTTTAAAGAGAGAGAGAGTGAGAGAGATCTTCATGAGTTTTGTTTTTTGGTTTTGTTTAAGGTTGAGTCTCACTATGAAGCTCCAGCTGGCCCGGAAATCATAGAGATCCACATGCTACTGCCTTCCTAGTGCTTAGATTAAAGGTGTGCATTACCACACCCGATTTAGTATTCTCTAATTACTTGGCATATAACAATTGAATTCATCCTTAGACTGAATTTTATTTTCATCTTAAATGATACATTTTTAGTAATATTTTATTTCACATCTTACTAAGTGGCCGAATTCTGAGAATAATAAACTGGTGAATGGGGCAAGTATGGTCAGGGACACACAAAAAACGGTCTCCCAGTGAAATATCTCTGGCCATCCTAGAATTCACTCTGTAGACCAGGCTGGCCTCGAGCTCACAGAGATCCTTCTGCCTCTGCCTCCTGAGTGCTAGAATTAAAGGCATGAGCCGCCATCACCTGGCCATGGTGACATATCTTTAATCCCAGCTCTCTGGAGGCAGAATCAGGCAGATTTCTATGAGTTCAAAACCAGCCTGATCTATATAGACCCTGTCTCAAAACAGCAACAGCAAAAAGGTTGACTTATTATCTTAGTGTATGAGTGTTTGGTCTGTGTGTGTGTGTCTGGTACTCTCAGAGGTAAGAGGAAGGTGTTATATCCCTGGGACTGGAGTTACAGACAGTTGTGAGCTGCCGTGTGGGTGCTGGGAATTGAACCCGCCACTTAGAAGAGCAGCCAGTGCTCTAGATTGAGTGTTAATCCTTCTTTGTTGGAAGTACCTTCTTCTAGCCTGTATCTTGTTCATGTATTTGTATTCCTTTGGGGACTAGAAGTTCTTTCTAGTTTGGTTTGATTTTTGTTGTAGTTGGTTTGGTAATGTGGTAGTCGTGGTTGTTTGTTTTGTTGTTAGGATTTTAGTTTTTTGTTTGTTTAGTGGTTTTGGTTTTTTGTTTGTTTTGTTTTTAAGACAGGGTCTCTAGAGATGGCCATGTAGACCGGGCTGATTATCTTGCCTGTGTCTCCCCAGAGCTAGGATTAAAGGCACATTGCTACCACACCTAGCTGGACCTGAAGTCCTTGGTTCGAATGTTGTTAGCTATCAGATCTGTTCTTGTTGGCTTCTTTTCCTTGTTCCTATTTACAGGCCTGTTGTGATCTTATTGAAAGTTTTACCCATGAGCAACTGTTTGGTTACTTGGTAAAAGCTGATTGGTAAACTTGGTCGATTTGTCCTACAACTGTGTTCTGAGTCTTCATAGCCAGGAAGTCAGGTTCTTCTGCTTTTTCTTTCTTTACAGTTACTTTAAGATCCATAGGTTTGTGTAATTGTGGGAGGATACATACACAAACCAAAGAATGTCTCAGGAGGTCAGAGATCACCTTGTGAGAGTCAGGTCTCTCCTTCCCCTATATGGGATCTGGGGATTGGTCCATGTGGCAGGTGTCTGGCCAGACCTCTTTGCACAGTTGTCCACTCTGCAGTACAAGTTTTAACTCCATCTGTAACTAAGCTATATGTATGTATCTCTGAATGTATGT
The DNA here is from genome assembly GCA_902168425.1 of Peromyscus attwateri. Lineage (NCBI taxonomy): Eukaryota > Metazoa > Chordata > Mammalia > Rodentia > Cricetidae > Peromyscus > Peromyscus attwateri. Next base: position 9,817 of record CABHPP010112545.1, on the reverse strand, counting down.
CACTGCATTGCATTCATGTAGCTGCCTCCAAAGAGGCCAGAAGAGGTTGTCAGATCTGTCGTGGAACTGGAGCTACAGGCAGTTGTAAAGTCTGGCCTCGGTGCTATAAACTGAACATAGGTCCTTTGCAAGAATACCAAATGATCTATAAGATTCTGCTCTACCTGTCTGTGCATGCACACACATTCACCATATGCTGTAAGGATTTTCCATTGTCCTACCCACTCTGGGCAAAAGTGAAAACCCAAATTTCTGTGCCTACATTTTGTGTTTGAGGTGTTGACTATTAGCCAGGTGTGGTGGCATACGCTTCTAATCCCAGCAGTCGAGGCAGAAGGAGGTGGATCTCTGAGACCAACCTGGTCTATGAAGCAAGTTCCAGAGCAGGCATTAGCACCTATACCCGGGTTGCACCAGTATAATAGGGCTGCAAAGATGGCTAAGTAAAGAAGAGCACTTAATGCTCTTTCAGGTGAGCCACAACCGTGACTCAATTTGGGAATCTGATACCCTCTGCTGGCCTCTGAAGGCACACACACACACATTTTAAGTCTTAAGACTAAGCATCAAAGATGGCTCAATTAGATGAAAATGCTTGCCACCAAGCCTAACCGCATTATTATTTTATGTATGTAACCGTTTGGCTTGGTTTTTTTTTTTTTTCCCTTCCCTCCCCTTTTTATTTGAGACAGAATTTCACTGTGTGGCTCTGGCTGTCCGGGAACTCACTTTACAGACCAGGCTGGCCTTGAACTCAGATCCTCCTGCCTCTACCTCCCTGTATGCCTAAGCCTATATAGATTGGGTATTATTCATGTGCCTGTTTGTTGTACAGTGTGATTTCTGAATTCAGACCGATCACATGTAGTACTTAGCTGAAGAACAAGTCATCTTTCCAACCCTAGAGGAAGTCAAAAGTTCATGTAGTATATTCACAGTCTCATGGTTGTCATTAAGGAAGAGTTTTTTCTTTCTGTTTTTAGAGAGCTAGGGATCAAACTCTGATCCTGTTCATTCTAGAAAAGGGCTCTTCAGTGAGCTGCATCCCTGGCCCTGGCAGTGATTTTCTTTATAATAACTATATGTCCTGTGAAGCCAAATCCTGGATTGGCTTAGGTGTCTCTTTGGGCACATAATGTGGGATTACTACACAGGAACCAAGATCAGGATGGTTGGGCCAGGAGTAGGACACATGCTGCTTGCTCTTTGGTTCTGTACTGAACACACCTGAGATGTAGAGCTTACCTAAATACCTGTTTATGTTGTAAGTGCTGAAGAATTAAATCACTCATGATTCTGATACCCTGAGGTAGAGTTAATATGTAGTATTAATATTTAATAGAAGTTGAATGAGTCTTACTTTTTTTGGGTCTCGCTGTGTTGGTCTTGGCTGGCCTAGAAATAGATCTGCCTCTGCCTCCTGAGCACTGGGATTAAAAGTGTGGAGCACCACACTGCGGGACTGCCTTTTGACAGTGGGGGGCACTTAGGAACTACTGTGAACTTAAGCTCAAATGTTACAGTCACATCCTAATTACTGTTTTATCAATAGATGAACAAGAGAACTGGGCAACCCATGATCCATATCTACCTGGATAAGGAGACAGGAAAGCCTAAAGGTGACGCCACAGTGTCCTATGAAGACCCGCCAACTGCCAAGGCTGCCGTGGAGTGGTTTGATGGTAGGATGTGCTCCCTGTCACTGAATTCTGCTTAGAACTGTTGCGTGTGTCACCTTCTGAGAGAGTATGTGCTATACTGGATACCATTAAAACACCATTCTCGAGTTTAGAAACAGAAGGCATGTGCTTAACCTTTTCTGGACCACACTGTGGGAGGAAAAAGGAATTTGAGAGCTGAAACAATATGATCCACTCCAGAAAAAAGTTGTTCCCTCTGTTCCTCTTCTGCTGTTAAAGGACACAGCTGTTGGCCCTGGGTCGGGATATCCCTTTATTGTGTGTTTTACTGCAAAGCTACCTTGCTCAAGCTGCAAGTATTCACCTAATATGTACAGACCCTGGGTTCAGTTTCTAGCACCATGAGAGAGACACACAGAAGGGAAAACACCTTTGAATGTTTCAAGGCTCACAGCTACCACCAAGTACTGACAGACTAGGGTGGTTGCATACTAGGCAAGTGCTCTAGCCCTGGGCTTTATCCCTAGGCCTTGGGTCTTTAAAGTTTTCATTACGTGGGCAAGCTGGTTCCAGACCTGGCAGTTCCTCTGCCGTATGCTAGAATTACAGGAGTGTGCCGCATACCTTGCTTAAATAAATATCTTTAACAGCCTTTGTTCTGACCTCATGTAGTCTAGGCTGGCCTCAACTCCATAGGTAGCTATTGATTACTTTGAGCTTCCTGATCCTCCTGTCCTCCCTCTACTTCCAAATGTTGAGATTATAGGCATTGGCTACCATGCCCAGTCTTCGGTAGGGCTGGGGATTGAACCCAAGCCTTTGTACATGTTAAGCAAGCCCCACCAACCGTAATACATCTCCAGTCGTGCCAGGAAAGACCCTAGAGATTATAAGAGGGCAGGGTTATGCTTTGGGGGGTGGACAAGTTCAGTAAGGTGGAATCTGTTGGAAAGTAGCTGTTTGGAGAGGGAAGAGTTGGAATGTGAGGATCACTGGTGTTCTGTTATCTTTTCCAGGAAAAGATTTTCAAGGAAGCAAACTTAAAGTTTCTCTTGCCCGAAAGAAGCCTCCAATGAACAGCATGAGGGGTGGCATGCCACCTCGTGAGGGCAGAGGAATGCCACCACCACTTCGTGGAGGTATTCTTTGTTTTAGCTACTTTGGTGTTACTTTCAACAGTGTTGGTTTGGTTTTTTCCAGTAATTGCTGCCCTTGAGAAACTTAGTAGAACAGTAAAATAAGAAAAGGGTGTATAAAATTGATAATAGACCATGAGCCAACATTGCGTGTTTGTACAACGTGGGCTAAGTGGTTAGAGGGCATGGAAGCTCCAGGGAACCTCTGCCTGGATGTCAGTTTCATTATATGAAATGCCATAGTTGGAGGCTACATGAAATTACACAGAAAGAATAGCATTCATGGGCAGCACTCTGGGCCTGTGGAAGAGTTTCCTGTAGCAAAGTTGTCATGAAGAGGTGATTGACTCTTTTATTGTTGCAGGTCCTGGTGGCCCAGGAGGTCCTGGAGGACCCATGGGTCGAATGGGAGGCCGTGGAGGAGACAGAGGAGGCTTCCCCCCAAGGGGGCCCCGGGGCTCCCGAGGGAACCCCTCTGGAGGAGGAAATGTCCAGCACCGAGCTGGAGACTGGCAGTGTCCCAATCCGTATGTACCTCTCCCTGCCAATGAGTAGCCTGCTAGTGCTGTCGCCCATTGCCACTCTGGGGCAGGACTGTTTGGGGAGGGGTCGGATTGAGCACTCTGGTGCTTCTGGGGGGTGCATTGCTGCCTGAGACTTCCTTCAGACCCTAATGTTTTGTACCTGGAATTCCATGATTGTACACAGTGTGTCATGTGAATCTCTCCACCTCCCTCAGTTCTGTCGGTGATTTTCTTTGTGCAGGGGCTGTGGAAACCAGAACTTCGCCTGGAGAACAGAATGCAACCAGTGTAAGGCCCCTAAGCCCGAGGGCTTCCTCCCGCCACCCTTCCCACCTCCGGGTAGGTACAGGTTTCCTGGAGCACCTCAGCTTCCTGGTGATTGAGTAGTGTCTGCTCTAGGAGAAGGATTAGCAGATTCACCAGTGTGTCCTCAGAGCCTCAGCCTCTACTCCTCTGACTCACCTGCTACTCTTCCTGCCTTAGGTGGTGATCGTGGCCGAGGCGGCCCTGGTGGCATGCGGGGAGGAAGAGGTGGACTTATGGACCGTGGTGGTCCTGGAGGAATGTTCAGAGGTGGCCGAGGTGGAGACAGAGGTGGCTTCCGAGGTGGCCGTGGCATGGACCGTGGTGGCTTTGGTGGAGGAAGACGAGGTGGTCCTGGGGGGCCTCCTGGACCATTGATGGAACAGATGGGAGGAAGAAGAGGCGGCCGTGGAGGACCTGGGAAAATGGATAAGTATGTGGTGGGGAGAGCACTGCCCTTCCCAGCCTCTGCTGCAGTGAGTCCTGGAGCACCTGGGGACTCGCTCGGACAGGGCTCTGTGTCCTTCCGCATTCTGTCTAACGGGTGGGTCCCTTTGCCTTGCAGAGGCGAGCACCGTCAGGAACGTAGAGACCGGCCCTACTAGAGAGACCCGCAGAGCTGCATTGACGACCAGATTTATTTTTTAAACCAGAAAATGTTTTAAATTTATAATTCCATATTTATAATGTTGGCCACAACATTATGATTATTCCTTGTCTGTACTTTAGTATTTTCACCATTTGTGAAGAAACATTAAAACAAGTTAAATGGTAGTGTGCTGAGTTTTTTGTTTGTTTTTTTTTTCCCCCTTTTAAAGATGGTTATTTTAAGACTTAACAATGGGAACCCCTTGTGAGCATGCTCAGTATCATTGTGGAGAACCAAGAGGGCCTCTAATTGTAACAATGTTCATGGTTGTGATTTTTTTTTTTTAAATAAAATTCCAAATGTTTATAAACTGTCATCCTTCTCAGCCTCTGTTTTGCAGTCTCATGTTCAGTTCTTTCCAGCCCTTATGGGATGGGAACAAGGATTAGGGGTGCTCTTGGAAGAGGTGAGCCACTGGAGACCTGTTCTCATCCCCTGGCTCCTCCAGAGTGAGCTGGAATTGTTAGGCTTTACTTGTGTCATTTGCTCCCCAAATTCTGGAAGACTGAGCCAGCCATGGGCCTTTAGTCATTCCAACCGCCATGTCCTCTGCAATGCAAACGGCATTAGTTCCTCGGCTACCCTCTTCCAGACTTTACTCGGGCTCCCCCACTCACCTCCTATCATGTTGTCTTGGTTTTTTCAGACAGGGTTTCTCTGTGTAGTCCTGGCTGTCCTGGAACTCAAATCTGTAGACCTCAAGCTCAAGATTCACCAGCCTCTGTCTCCCTAGTGCTGGAATTAAAGGCGTGTGCCACCACTGCCAGGCCTCCACCCTGTGCCTTAAACTCAGTTGGCATCCTTCTTCCAAGAGCTGCCTCTGTGTCAGTCTAACTGGTGGAAGTAGGGCTTGCTTCTGTCACAGCAAACAACCATTAATACCCACACCAGCTCCCAGCTTTGTCTGTCCATTCCTAGACATGACAAACTATGGCCACCCACAAATAAATGAGGCCAGAGCAGCTTAAGGTCACAGGTCACCCAAACTTAAAAATTTGAGTGGTTTCCCACCATGCTTGGGGCAAATCCAAGACCTCCCCAAGACCTCTAATCTTGGCTGTTGCCTCACTATACACCTGCTCTTTCTTGATCACTGCAATCAAGCCCCACAGACCAGTGCCTTCTACACAGCTGTGAGGCCTAAAGTCATTGCCACCAGGCTTCTGCCAGACACAAGTCAAGTGTCCTAACATGTTAACCCCAAATACCTGATAGGACAGGTCAGAGAATTTAGCATTCAATCAAGTGTGGTGCTGCACACTGGACTGCCAGCACTCAGGAGGCTGCAACAGGATCATGAATTGAGGTCACAGTGAGACTCCCAAATACTGAGGACTGGAGATAGGATAGGGCTGGGTGGTGAAACACTTGCCTATGGGTGGAGATGGGCCTGAGCACTCAGGCAGTGTAAATCCTGAATCCATCATACCAGAGGATGCCTCAGGAGGGAGGAAAGGCAGAACAGCAAATAAAATTTCCACAACAGCTTTGTGGTCCCTCTATAGGCCACACAGCACAGGTCTTGACAAAAGGGTCACGTGGGAAGTGCCCCTCAGTACAATCGGGGTCCAGGGCAGCTTCCGGGCCATCCCAGTCTGCCTTACTCCTGAAGGGTACAGGGACAACACTCAAGTGGACAGCTTTGAGCCTGCTGCTTTGTTTTGTTTTCTTGGAGGACCCAGGAAGCTGGTCAGAGTCAAGTCCACAGCTAACAGCAGGGATCCTGATGGCTGGATGCTCATCTGGCAGGCCCAGTCTGAACCTTGTGAATGTTTGCCTGGCCCTGGACTGGGCTCAGCTCAGCTACAGATAGACGGGAGAGAGCTTTGCATGAACTGACTTTGTGTGTACCAGACTCCTGGAGCTGCCAGGCACTGGGCTGGAGCCTGCCAGTGAAGGCTTTGCTAGGGGACTCCACTGACGTCACTAGACCTCTGACTACAACCGAGGCTAGGTAGGCCGCTCACTAGCACAACAGTAGGGGCAATAAAACTGGCTATACTGTTAAGTTCAAGGCTAGCTAGCTAGACAGTACCATGAGATCCTCAAAACTTCAAAACAAAGCAAATCAGAAACCTGGTCCTGTGTCCATGCCAGGAGCCAAAACATCTAGCAGGGGAGCCATTACCTCAAGACTATTGTCCCTCTAGGCAGATGGGTTGGGGCATCCCAGAAGCTAACCCTCTTCCTCCAGTTATTAATCTTGGATCTGTAAGAAACCCAAGGCTACACAGGGGCCCTGGGCTACCTTGGTCATGGTCCTTCAGGGTTCTGGTCACATCAGTGAGGTCTGCATCACTGCTGCCATGTCAGGGAATCCCAATGTTAAAGGCTACAGTGTGGGGCAAGACTCAAGTCCCAGCTCAAGGAACTAGAAAAAAGTTGGTTTGTTGCTCTTCCCTTCAGAAGAGTAGTAGGCATCCCCATCATCAAGCCACATTGAGTTCTGTTTTTACAACTATAATGTAAGGACCACAGTCCTATTTTACAGATGAAGTCACTGAGGCTTAGGGAGCTTAACCATCGCACTTGAGAAACAGTTTCAAGATTGAAACATTCCAGGCTAGAGAGATGGCTCAGCCACTTAAGAGCACTGGCTGCTCTTCCAGAGGTCCTGAGTTCAATTCCCAGCAACCACATGGCAGCTCACAACCATCTGTAATGAGATCTGGTGCTCTCTTCTGGTGTGGAGGCATACATGCAGACAGAATACTGTATACATAATAAATAAATCTTAAAAAAAAAAAAAAAAGATTGAAACGTTCTATCCTACAGGGAAGTTATTTAAACAGGAAGATAACTCAAAATAGCATCAGGAAGTCCCTGAAACAGACTAGATTCACTAGGCCTCTCCCTGCAAGGGTAAGCAGAGTCAAGCTACAAAGAAAACTCTCCAACAAACTGAGCTGAAAGGCGACTCTAGAGAGCAGACCTAGAAGAATGAGAAACCAGCTGGGTGGCGGTGGCGCACGGTGGCACACGCCTTTGATCCCAGCACTCAGGAGGCAGAGCCAGGTGATCTCTGTGAGTTGGAGCATGGTCTACAGAGTGAGATCCAGGAAAAGCACCAAAACTACACAGAGAAACTCTTGTCTTGAAAAATCAAAAAAAAAAAAAAGAAGAAGAATGAGAAAGCAGCCGAGCTGCCTAGAAGAGTTTAGATCACCTGGAAAGGACACTCGCCAACCTGTTGAGCTGCCTGTAGATTGTGCAGTGTGCTCTAGGTTTCCAGCTTTGTGAGCTGTCACTCATGCTTGGATGGACTTATTTCTCCCCCACCCATGTTTCTATAAGTAACCCCAATAAAAATTGAACTTTCGGGACTGGCAAGATGGCTCAGAGGTTAAGAGCACTGGCTGCTCTTCCAGAGGTCCTGAGTTCAATTCCCAGCAACCACATGGTGGCTCACAATCATCTATAATGAGATCTGGTGCCCTCTTCTGGCCTGCAGGCAGACATGCAGACAGAATACTGCATTCATAATAAATAAATAAACAAACAAATAAATAAATCTTTAAAAACAAAAAAAAATTGAACTTTGGTGGTATCTGTACTTCAGTCTGTCATGGGTCTCTATGTCCAGAACCCTGAAGCACAGCAAGGAGGCTACAAGCAGGAGTCAAATTCCTGCACAGCTGCTAGCTGCACTTGAACCTCAGCCTCCCCAGTCCTCAGTTTCTCTAGATCCACAAAACTGTCATATGAGGCTGGCAAAATGACTCAAAGGATAAAGGTACTTACCACCAAGCTACAATCCCCAGGACCCCACATGGGGAAAAGCAGAACAAACTCCCAAAAGTCTGCCTTGCATGCATACCTTGGCACGTATACACACACACACACACACACACACACACACACACACACACACACACACTAAAAAGTATCTGTGTATCCTATTATTGCTGGGTAGGATGGCTCATTACTGCCTGTTCCAGGCCAGGTCATTTCTCAATCTCCATATCCAATTCACCACCTCCAGTCCCTCACTCCCTGCTGGGTGGTTTTTAGCAGTTCTTCCCCCCACAGTGCTCAGCCCCAAACCTGGGATTTCTCCCTCATCTGTCCTGACACACTCAACTCACCAAGATATAGCATCAGTTCTCAACAGGCAGCCAAAGTCCAGCACCCCCTCACCACTCCCACCTAAACCACCTGACTTCCTCTGAGGCTCTCTGCTCCTGCCCACCACAGCAGCTACAGGGCCAGTATGACTACAGAGTCAGGCTCCTCTCCTCCAAATTCCTCCTTAGAGGGGCCCAGGCTACAGAGCAATACTCTGCCTCAAAATAAATTAAAATGTAATAATAAGGGCCAGGCATGGTGGAGCATGTCTTTAATCCCAGCACTCGGGAGACAGACAGGAGAATCTCTAAGATTTTGAGGCCAGCCTGGGCTACATGGGGAGTTCCAGGTCAGCCAAGGCTACACAGTGAGACCCTATCTCAAAAACATAACAAAATTCCAAATATATATGTATGTTTTTCGAGACAGGGTTTTTCTGTGTAGTCCTGGATGTCCTGGAACTTGCTCTGTGGACCAGGCTGGCCTCGAACTCACAGAAACCCGCCTGCCTCTGGCTCCTGAGTGCTGGGATTAAAGGTGTGCGCCACCACTGTCCAGCAATAATAATTCAATAATAATAAACAAACCCCTCTATAGCGTCCATGTCCTTTGAAAAGCATGGTTCACAAGGCCCTGTATGACCTGCCCTAATGTCTCTACCACTCCGGCCTTGCAAACCTGTCCACTCTTCTTTCTTCACTTCTTCCTCTCTTCCTTCTTTTTTGAGACAGGCTCCCTCAGTGTGAAAAACTCTCCCTCTAGATATCTCCCAGCTTCCTCCCTTACCTCCTTCCTTGATCCGAGTGAAAATTTCAGTCTTTGCACACACCCACATGTTCCAGACTCTCCCCTCAGTAACTCATTCCTCTCTCAAACCACGGGCTGCTTTCCTGACAACTGTAAGCATAGAGCTAGCTGCCCTTGGGGTGAGACTTGGCTCACAGTAGGTGTTCAACACGTGCCTCTGATCCTTGAGAGTGTAACAAGTCAGATCAAGGCCCTACTCCCTCAGCAGCTCCCCTGGAGATGCCCTTCCTAGAGGTGATTCCCCAGTCTTCAGGTCTAGGTCTAGTGAACACAGTGGGAGCTTTATGAAAGTTCTGGACCGTCAATTGGCTGGCGGTGCCCAGCCCATCGGGCGACAGCAGGGGGCAGGATTCCCCAGATCTTCCGCACTCAGGCGTGGAGTTGCCCCTGCCACGCCCCCTCCTTTATTCTATCCGGCAGCCACCTGCCTATCCCTGGGCCCCAATGTCCCTGGGCCATCCTGGAGGAAGGGCATCGGGTTATCAGGCCTGCCGAGGTCCACCAGGGACGGAGGTGACTCTGCAGTCCCCGGCCCCTATCGCTTCCGGGAAGGCCACTGTCGCGGAGGGAGGACAACTAAAAGAGTTCCGAACCCCTCCTCGGGAGACCCAGGACGGTGGAGGCGGTCTAGGCGCCGAGTCAAAGGTGCGGAGGGCGTCTTCGGCCTCCTTGGGGGCTTAAGGGACAAGAAAG